>JASGCC010002370.1:0-28781 GCA_030067915.1 Hydractinia echinata
CTTTTTAGCCAGTGTAACTTGAGTTTATAACATAAAATACATGAAGGAAATTTTTACAAATTGTCCTTTTTATATCACAATCTCAACTGAAAATATTAAACCTTGTATCCGCTTATTTTTGACCCATATTTGGGTCAAAAATAAATATAATGTTGATAACTAAAATATGGTAACGAAATCGGTAAAAAAACTAAGTAAAATTTAAAGCAGGTAAAATAGCTGGTCAGTGAAAAATAGTGGTCATTAAGTCCAAATTTAGTCAAATTTCATCAACCTTTTCTATTGATAACGTATATGATTTTGCCTTACCCTAAAATTAAGATGAAATTTCAAAAATAGGAACGTAGTTTTTGTGACTTAACCTTAGATTAAAAGAGAAATTTTCACACAAATTCAAATATTTCATGAGTATTGGATATCTAGTCAGAGGGAGGTTTTTAAACCTTGGTAATAAATAAAATATTAAACAGCTATAAAAGTCATAAATCTGGCACACCCGAATCAGTAGCTGCTATAAAAGTCATAATTCGGTAACACATAAATCAGTCGCAATCACTCGAACAAGATCCGGTGTGAGGTTATGTCGAGTTTGCTTGTTTTTGGTTTTCCACTGGCTATAACTCCACGAATTAGACAAGCCTTCATCAGTTGTCATATGCAAAACAGTTGGCCTGACCGGACGTTTCTCCTTAGTGTTATGGTCCGCATTATCCGTTGGAGAAGCGTAACCGCTTTCACTACCCGGGGAGGAGAGATAATTACGATTTTCGTCATCACGTCTCCAGTATACTGAACCATCTTCGTACGATTTCGCTCTCTCTCTGTATATACTGTCATGCACTATTTCGCACGAGCGATGTTTGCGTTCTAATTCCGCCATGTTCATTTTCTTTTTATATCGCCTCCAAAATACTGTACCATGCTCGTAACCGCTGGACATTTGTTTCACTCGTCCACTGTTGGTCGGCAAATTTAATGCAGTGGTTTTCTTTTTCTCAGCAAATTTTCTGTGTCTATACGTTAAAGCGGACTGCCGATCAACAATGGCGATGTATTCAGAGTCACCGTTTGCGAACGTTTCCTCGTCATCATAATCATCCTCTTCAGTGCTGAGCGTGATAGAAGGGGGGAGACTATCAGAACGTTGAAATCTCGTATCATCTGTTTTTAATGCTTCTAAAACTTTTAATTTGTCCTTAGAACCTCTCCTAGTTAGGTTTGGAGTGCTTTGTTGTCTCATGTTATTAAAGTCTGTCGAATGAATTTTTTCCCGCGATCCTCTACGTTGAAATAACGGCGTACTTTGTCTCCTGGGTGTTAACGGTGTGCTTTGCTTTGTTTTGAAGTCATATCCGGGAACAAACATTGTTGTAGCTTTGATCAATGGCCCGTCGTATTGACTTAACTCGTCATCAGTTGTAAAACTTGAAGATTTTCGGTCTCGAACATTATCTTTCTTCTTATCTCGACTGTACCGTTGCGATTGAGACCTACGCAGTCTTGGTCCGTGTGTTACCACCATGTTCTTTAAATCCATCAGTGCATTTAAGGATTTTTTTCGGATAGTTGGACTTTTGGATTTATCCTCTTTGTGTTCTGTGAAAGAACCTTTTCTGCTGCCATATTTTCTGGCATGGTTTTTCGCACATGAGTTCTCAGGTATTTCTTTTCTTTCTCCATTATCTGAATGTTCATCAGAATGGTCTGAAAACGATAGAGCTTGCTCCCGTTCTTCATCGTTAGAACAATCGCTGTTAATATCTGGCGAACTAAGAGACCTGTTTCGGTTTGCTAATTTCCGTTTTTGTATAATATCATCTAAACGGCTTGTAACTTTTTTGCTTTTTGTTCTATAAGAGCCTGCTCTTTTAAGTGTCAATTTCGGAGATGCCATTGGTGAAAGTGCGAAAGACTTTTGCGAAATCGGTGATACCTTTCTTTTGGGGTTTGGAGAATTCCCAGGTGATGTGCCAGGCGAATGAAATGGCGAGGGAAAAGGGGAATTATCGTTTGAAGACAACAGTCTTGGTGAGGGTAGCGGCGAATGGTCCATCGATAACATTTCTCTCTCACCTCTCACTTTTGTCTCTTTTGTATAACACTGTACAGTTTATTTTATCTATTAAAATAAACAAGAAAAAATATTAAACTATGATTTATATACGTTTTTGTGTATACGAAAATGTTAATTTAAAGTTAATGTTTTTTAAATGTAAAGAAAATTTTCTGAACGTTTATCGAGCAAGACGCCTGTTTTTTCCCTCTCCCTTTTTCAGCAAAATCCCTATCTATTAATTTACGTTTTCAATTTTCTCAATATTAAGTAAGCTGGCAGTTGAAAGCACCTATAACTGCAACCTTATCTTGTTTCTTATAAAAGAAGACGTGTCACTACAGTAAACTTGATGAGCGTAAAAACAATCAACTCGCCCCAGTCTCCCATATGAAACATCTACCTAAGCACCATATGTGGCGTAAAAGAAAAACCAATCACTCTATTTAAATAATATATATATAAAAAATTAATATCATTATATTCCAGCTACCTGTTTAAAAACAAAAATGCAAGAACATTTCATCGCAACAAAGTAAAGTAAATAAACTACGATTTTATATTTAATCAGTGTTCACAATATTCTTATATTTTCCTGTCCCGAAAGTTTCATCCTTGTGTTACGGCAGGAAAACCGGTCCTTGAACTTCCCTGATTAGAACTCTATAGCGTTATTTCAACTTCGTTTTTAAATATAACGATGAACAATGTTTTTATGACGGAGAGGGAGGAGAGGGAGGAGAGAGATAATTTAAAATATTTTTTTACTGAGATATAGCGCTCAAATAAAAAAAATTAAGTTGTATACAAAATTCAATTTATTTCAATGTATTTGGATTAGAAACTTTAAAAGATCAAAAAGAAGCGAAGATGTTATGTGTTGACACTTTACAAGCACACTCGTCCAAATATATATCTAACTCGTCCCACGCAAATCAAGTTTTAAAGACCGCTGTATATGTATAATTTCTTTGGTGATATTAAATGTTTCCACAAAAAAGCCCCACTTAAATGACGCCGAACAAATGCCAAGTATATTTGGAAGGAGACCGGTGATCATAAAATGTTATTTAAAAATTGGATGATGACAGAATTTATGTGCTATCATAGTTAACAGATTACCAGAAAGAGGAAATGATAAATTGAAACAAAGTGTTTGATAATTAAAATAATTCCAAGGAAAAAAGAAGGCGATAATGCAATCTTTTTTATTCGCGGTTCGTTCGTTTAATTAATTTCCAATCTTCTCCGATACTCCTGTTTATACATATTAATTTTTTAAATGCAGCCTTGAATTTCCTTCTGGCATTTCATATATCTTTAGAACTTGAAATACAACTTTATTTCATCAAGGAGAATCATTCGGTGAATTTTTTTAAATATATCGTTTTAATCTCTATAATAATAAGCCAGTTCCGTGTGTCTGTAACAGGCAAAGTTGATATCGTCATTTTCCTTTGATGTTGCCGAAATTCCCTTTGATGTTGCCGAAAAAATTATGTCCATTTTGCTAGCGGGTTTACTTTGTTTACGTCACGTGATGAAAACGACTCAATTTGATTTGCTGAAATAAATTTAACGGCTAACTTTCCAAAAATGGTGTCCCTCGACACCGAAAAAAACACAAAAGAAAGGTCCCTTCGTCTTGAAAAAAGTGCAAAAAGTGATTCAGAGAAAGAAAACTCTAAGTAAAGAAAAAGTTGAAAGCCACAAGAAGTTACTTCGGAAGTGAAGAGTGGAGCTAGGAAGTAGTAAAGTAAAGTTAGAAGTAAATTCTAAGTAAAGAAGTAGAAGTAGAAAAATAAAGTTGAAAGCCACAAGACAAGAAGTTACTTCGGAAGTGAAGAGTGGAGCTAGGAAGTAGTAAAGTAAAGTTAGAAGTACAAAATTAATGCTAGAGTTTCAAGTGAATTGGAATTGAGAAAAAGTAAGAACTTTTATATTTTTGGACGTTCCGTTTTTATATGTAAAAAATATGTTCAAAAAAGAATCGCCTTCTCAAAAAAAATCCATTGGAGCTTCAAATTCTTTAATTTTTATTTTTTACCGCGTTTTTTATAAAAAAGCCAGCAAGTGTTTGCATAATTAATGTGCTAAAATTCAAAATGCTGCATAAAGCTGTTAGCTGGCTACCAAACAAATGTGCCAGCGAAATGGAAAGTTTTGGTTTGTTGAACTATCTGCAAATGTCATAATTTTTACATTGCTATTGTTTTCCTTTATATGTGTTGTACTAAACTAAGCATAAATAGCTAGCTATAGACGTAGCTATAAGTCTCCCCAGCTTAAGTATATTTAACTGGGTGTCTTAGGTATATACTGTTTTGTTAGCTAGCTAGCTAATGTTAGCTTCAAGGCTCCATCCCATAGCTAGCTTTAATCTATGAGTTTTTTTTTCACATTTCCTGTAAACTTTACAAGGGGACCACAATATGACAAGTGGAACGAATTTTATAGAATTTAAAGTGTGTGTGTTAAGTTATTTTTTATTGTTTTGTTTCGTCATCCTGTTAAACTTTTGTCAGCCTACATGTAAAATGCCAGGTTTTTTTACAGGGGTTTTTGACATTTGATTGGAAATTTATATACACGTGGGTTTATGACTTTGGGTTAAAAAAATTTATGAGAGGATGGTATGGTTGTCAGTTTATATTGTTTGTGTTGCAAAATGCTGTTTTTTTTTAAATTTTGTGTAAACTTTTGTGGAAATAGACCACATGCAATATATATACTGAAAGAACAAATCTTTGTAGAATAAGACTTCACTGTAAGCTGTTGTAAAGCTGATGTCTTTATCGGTAAAAATAACAGCCATATGCTGTTCTTTTTTATTTTGTGTAAGATTTGTGTGGAGGATTTAATGCGATTTGACATTTGATATTTGGTGTAAGATTTTAAGAACATTTTTTTTTTGTATATGCACTGCTGACGTCAGCAAAACATCTAAAGCAACCTATTTTTTAATTGGGCTTTTGCCTAAGTGGATTTTTCCACGGGCCTTATCGACTAGTAAATATAATAATTTTGTTTCTTCACGTTTTTTTATCATAATCTTTTTCTTTTTTTGGTTTGGCACGCATCGACCAACATAATCGTTGGTCGATACTGTCGTTTCTAAAGAAACGACAGTATTTTATATACAGTAGACTCTCTGTAATTCGACTTCCCCTAATTCGAACCTCTCCTTAATTCGAACAAATCTTCTGGTCCCGTCAAAATCCCTTAACAAACTCTCATGATTCACTTCCCCTAATTCGAACCTCCATAATTCGAATACCTCTATATTTCGAACCATATTTCCGGTCCCTTTAGATCATTTCACCCCGTAAATCGAACTTTTAAAGATCGAATTACGTAAAGTAGCCATTTTATCTCCCTCTGCTAATCTTTCATCGAGTGTAAACGGGGTTTTACATGTTCGGTTTCAAATTCAAAGGTCTAGGATTCTTTTCAAACTACAAAGGATATATTTTTGTTATTAATCAACAAGATGGCGACTCTTCCAGCAAAACGTCGGCGCAGTGAAAAGTCTATGAAAACAAAATACGAGACACACAAAAATTTATGAACTTCCCCTAATTCGAACTCTCCCTTATTCGAACTTTTTTTCGGTCCCCTGCGAGTTCGAATTACAGGGAGTCTACTGTACTTCCTATTTCTATAGTTTAAAATAAGAACGTGTTGTTTCCTGTGTATATTTAGGACGTAAGCAAAATATTAAGATAAGCATATTCTCAGAATATTCTCCACTTTTTGTTTAATTTTATATTGAGTATTACTATAGGATGTACAAAGAATGAAATTTTACTTCAATGACAGCTCAACCGATTATACTTGCATCGTACAATTTAAGTTATTCTATCAGACTTGGTCGATCAGGATGTACTTTTCAAAGCAAACAAGACTCTTGAAAAACAAAATTTCATCAATTCATCCTTAGTACACAATGGTCCAGCACGTATGAGACATTTAGAAATAGAAAAAGATGCAACGAGATTTTAAAAGTGAAAAGTTGACTAAAAAATGTAGCTAGGTAACAAAAAAATGCAGATACTTAGAAAAAAACTCGAATAAAATTTTTAAATGGTTTCGCGACAAAAATTTGTAACTTGAGTGAAACGTAACATAAATTTAAACTGTAAAAATGTGTTTCCACAAGACCTTTTTCAAATGTTTTTTTTTTTTTTTCTAAATGTCAACTTATTTTTAATTAGAACAAATTCGATATTTTTTTAAAAAATTAATAAAATCTGGAATTTTTAAAATATAACACCAGATAGAAGTTGTGTTTTTAAATGACTTTCATCATTCTCCAGCTCATCATCGATAAACTTTACCCGTAGTAGAGAAGTTCCTATACATCTTCTAAAGAAGCTGTTATCGCTATGACATTTGTTTTTCCAGACAAATATCATTTAAAAGTGAAATAATTTAATATATTTTATATTAAATTATTTCATTATTTATATTACATATTTAATATCGACACACTATTTTCTTCATCATATGTAAAATATAAATATCCTCTAAATTCTTTCAACGTTCTCTTTTCATACTTTGTTTTTACATCCATCATCCAAACGACGGCACGACAACCCATAACAACATCTCTCGAAAAATATAAAAATCGTTTTTGTCATGGAAGGTTATGGTATGACAAATATGTTAAGAGCTCTTCATTCAGAAAAAAGTTAACTTTACTTTCCTTTGATCTTATTTATTTATTTATTTACTTCTTAATTTCTTTCGCGGTATCGTTTTACTTAAGACTTCCTGGATGGTAGATCCAAAGCTCAATTGCAGAGGCTTTTGTTGCTATTTGTTGCTAAATAACGTCAAGTAACGTTCTGCCAAAAACACATGCGATGGTAAAATATTTACGTCATACTATGATATTGTTAACTCCAATGAAAAAAATACTTAGAGTTGTTGTAAAGGTCACAACAGAAAATTATGCGAATCAAGGTGAGGAATTTTAGGCTGCAATTGGCACACATTTTTTTTTTTATTGCTGCTGACGCAGTGTCAAAGTCCTTGACTTAATTAAATAGAAATTACATGATAAAACGTAGTTTTTCCAGCCAGTGAATCACCAACAAAATGGTTGATGCTATATCAAGGCAACGCAAGCCCTAGTCTCACTTAAAATAACTACTTTCAATTACCAATTATCAATTAGATCAACTATTACAACGGGCTATTAGAACGGTTTTATGGGTACTCATAATATGAAATCCGCCCAGCTCTCCTTCTGACGTCATTTGTTCACCTATAGTTCTATCCAACGTTTTGAAGCTATTTCTGACAGTATGTGACTTAGTAACCAATTAGAACGCCCTTGTGGTTAAAACGTCATCTAGAAAAAATTGGCAAGCAGAGAAAGGAGGTTCTATTTGTAGCAAATTGTTGACATAATTTCTGCCTCTTTTGAGACGCGTTGTAGAGAAAAATGTCTAAAATAGCCTTATTAACAGAGAAATCTACAAATTTTTCTCATTTATGTAAGCAACAAGAGGTTCGAATTTGAAGATAATAAATCCAATAAAAAATTTTGCATGAGTGAATAAACAGTCAAATGAAACAAAACTCTCTCACTTTCCAATTTAGTAAATGGGACATAATGATCTCGCAGGATTTCTCTTCGTTTGATGATTTGCAAGACACTTTTTTATTCGGAATATTACAATAAGCAACAAAGGAACAAACACAATTTAGTCAGGCTTTAAAAATCAGAACATACTTAAACCACATATCCCGATAAATAGATTTTGAGTCTGTCAAAATCAGAATGGTAAGAAATAATCGAAGATTGCAGCTCAATATCCAAGCACATCTGAAGTGTACATACAGAAGGCACAAACAAATCTATAGCTATGAGACATCTCAAGGTTTAGGAGAAGGCTTAAGTAGACAATTATCAAGAAAGATTTGAGAAGCTCTATCGTTTAAGAAGTTAAAACAAACATTATTGTCAGAAATTTTCGCATTCCGCAAAATATCAGTTTTCTTTGCAAACAGCGAAATTTGATCCCGTGAAAATGTTTCAACCCCAAAATATTTTACTAAAAATTCTCAAAAATCTTTAATAATGTTTAAAATGTGAACCCATAATTTAATTTTTAATAAATGCGAAAAAATTTCCCGCGAAACCTATAGAACTTGGTCAACTGGAACTATTAATTTTTCGAAAATGCAAAAAGCTTGTAAATCACGAAATTTCCTAAATCGCAGAAAAATAGATTTGATTCAAGAATGAAGAAAATTTCAAGTTTTTCTCACTTTGTAACTATTGATATGTATGATAGGTTAAGCAACAAAAGTTTAGAAAACTAAATTCAATATATTTCTATTTCGTCATTCAAAACTTTCACCGCATTTTAGTTTTTACGCAAGTAGCTACACCGTTTTTATAAAAATTAAGATTTTCAATTTGACATTTTTAATTGGCTTCTTTCAATTAAAGTTATTCTCAGAACCATTATGTCGAAATTTAATAGATTCGAAACAATGTACTGAGGTGTCTTTTCGCTTTTAAAATGCTTCTTTTGAAGATAGTCTCAATTTCTACATATTGTATTTAACGCCCGCGCCCACATATTCATCAATATCAGAACGCTTAAAATAAAAACGCCAATGTTTATTTGAAAAAGGCAAACATAAGGAGCTACCTACTAATTATCGCTTGAAAGAAATTTCTAACCCAGTCTGATAAAATGTGAGATGGTTGAGATGGTTGATAAATGTTATTTCAAATAAACGTCCACGCTTCAATAATAATTGATTTTAAAATAAACGACGAGGACGGTAGTCACATGTTGGTCACAAGAAAGCAGCTTTGAGTATGGGATTATTATATTTTAAGCCTATCAACCCCTACTGAGAAGTATTCTCCTAGAAATTGTATAATACCGCGATTTTTACGAATTCAGTGCGAAAGATGCTTTGGTGTTGAATAAAAATGTTTTTCTTACTACAAATATTCAGCACAAAGTGTAGAACCAACAGAGCTTAAACAATTTCTTCATTGTAAAACTTTCTATAAATTTGCTGAATGTTAGCAGCTGTTTTAAAATGCTACTGCTGATAGAGTACGGATTAAACCAACTTCATCTGTCAGGTAAAAAAAAAAAAGAAAAAAAATGTTCATGTACATGTCAAAATATTTACAATATGTTTTTAATCCTTCTCTCGCATCTGAAAAAAATATAATTAAGATTTCGGATTACATCCGAGATCTTATTAAAACGGGCGGTCTTTTTCTTCTTCTTCTTCGACCGATTTTTAACCGATTGCCGTAACGTCACGACTTTTAAAGTCCGACCTGACCCCGCGACCCAGCGCTACTCCTGTGTGCGTATCTTGATATTCGTTGAAGACTGCGTTACGAATTTGATCACAGATATTGTTATAGACTGTTATTTTAATATTATAATGAGCTATGCTAGATACTCCTTCAAATTTTCGTTTCCAGTTATACTTTTAACGAGGTGGATTTTGTTCAACTAAACCGAGCTCTAGGGGTTAAGGTACGAGTCGTTTCTTTCGAGATACGGGGTTCACCAAGCTGCGAATCAAATTTTTGTTGAAGAAAGAGGAATATTTGGTTGGGTTAGTATAATTATTTAATGTTTAACTGCCTAAATTTCAGTTCTATCAACGTTTAAGATATTCCCTTCATTGTGTCTATGTTTTCACATATTAAGATGAAAATATCATCACGTTTTCTAGCCATGTATAAATCTGAAACAAACCATACAATTTCAAGATTTTAGCTAGCTAACGTAGATTTCAAAGCAGCGTCCTCCTGAAGCCAGCTAGCAGTAGCTAGCCTTATTTATTCTTATTATTTTAAAGTTTGGTATACTATTATTTATTTTTATGTTGGGGTTGTGGCCTTAGCTAGCTCTTTAGCTGCTTCTGGCTGAAGGAGTAAAAGTATCCAAATGCAGTTTGGCTAGCTACAACAAAATGCTTAATCAATATTTCTTATGCTAAATGCAGTTAGTAGGTAGCGACACCTTTTATTAGTGTCATGAAAACTTACTCCGCAAAATAGAATTGCTGAGTGATTTTTTTAGCTGGACAGGGTAACAACAGGCTGTTTTTCCCGTGTTTTTATTTAAACCGAAGTTGCAATAAAGTTTTTTTAAAAAGGTTATTACGCCTAAACGCATTGACGACACAGTCCAATGTTAATGATGGCTGTTTCCTGAGTTTCTGTTTATCCGAAGTTGCGATAAAGTTTTTTTTCAAAAAAGGGTATGTGTCATTGTTTGCCTGTACTAATCCCTCAGCCCGGAGTAATATTTATTTTTGAACTTTTAGCAGGAACGTTCTCTGAAAAATAAAAAAAGATGGCCAACTGTTTTTGCTATAACAGGGTAGCAACAAGTTGTAAACTGTGTTTTTATTTCAGCTAAAGTTGTGAAAAGTTATTTTTTGAAAAATATATTGCACTGGAAAGACCATAATGTTGTGCGCCTATTATTTTCAAAATATATTACACCGGAAACACCATAATGTTCTGCACCTCACTCAATTTATGACATGCTATACTAAAGCGTTTCACCTGAATGTGTGGCACAGTTTACACTTCTTATTAATCGCTCTTCCAGGCGTTCAACACCAGGTAACACAGTTACTTGTGACTTAACCCAGCGTTTCGACTCCGGGTTCCCCGGCTAGTCTAAATATTAATACCACGGAATCGCATTTTGGATTTAGTCTCTATTGTTAATTTAACCTTTTTGTTTCTTTTGCCTACTTCTACTTCTATTTCTTTTTTTGTTTTTAAACTTGCAGGATCCAACTTTATGGTCAAATCTTAGATATCTTAAACTTGATAAAGATTTTAGTCATGTCACAGGTATAATAAAACATTTCCAAAATATCGCTACACCACAAGCAATAATATTTAAAAAATTGATATGCTAAATCGTCTTCGTTTCTTTATTATGAAAGTTAAGTGTAGTGCAGTATTGTTAAAGTAATAACTTTCACAAATCACTTTTTGTATATTTGTACTACATGAAACATTTTGCAAGTTCAAGGTAATACCACAGGATAATACCTATTTATTTCAAATAACGGAACAACATTGTAGAAGTTCTGTACAAAACAGGCTACTGGCGACCAAGGTATAGGGAACAAAATTACACACGAACAAGAATCCGAAATCTTTTAGCCTGCAAGGGCTTTTCATTTACATTTTCAAACGGTAACAAGATATCAAATGTACTACAAAGATCAAACAAACAAACATATGGCTATTTTTAACTCGGCATTTAAAGAGGATTATTTATTTGCTATTTTGTTTAACCAAGATAATTATTAATAATTATTTTTCACGTTGCCTTTACAAAAATCAGTGAACACCCAACTCCATTACAAGCATGTTGCAAAGAAGATAATAACAACGATAATTCCAACAAAATACATCATATAATTCTCAAGCAGTTTCGGAACAACATAATGTTAAAGCATGACTTTAAAAACTAAAGAACAATTAAGGCTAGAATATCGAGAAAAAACAGATTTTGTAAGCATGTTTTTTTCATGAGAAGACAAGACACAGTTGCATAGCTTTCACAAGAGAACACAAGTGAGGCCGGGAATGGCTGAAAAATAAGAACAAAATAAGAACGATGGACAATTCGTACTTTGATATTACACTTTACTCTATGTACAATGTTGGGTGCAATAAAAAAAATAATCAACTGTAGGAACAAAATAAGCTGATCACGTGGAAAAATATGAAAAACTCGAACTGAACGGCTGTCAATCTTTTTGGTGACAAGCTTAATTTCATAAGAACTGGACTTAAAGCTGTCTGCTCTTAATTTTTTGTTCTTACTGAGTAGGAATTTATGGACATTTTTTGCTGAAAACTCTCTCAAATTTATCAGTTTAAAAGAACAATTGGGTGTTATCATTGCTGATAAACCTTTATAAGAGTGTTGATATCCAATCGCGCCAATATGAATACTACTTCGCTACATACTAATTATATGCCAGGAAAGAAACGATGAGAAGAAACAGCTTGAGAAAGATTCGTAACAGAATTCTTTTTTTATTCAGATATAGGTTGTTTTTAGTTTTGGAACCAATCAATGTTTATATTCTTCGGGGAAATCTGATGCGTTTTATGAAACAACAAGCCTGTATTATAAAATAGTGATATGTACATATGATACTGAATTAAGAAAAATCAGGACACAAATCAAAACTAAAGAGAAACATATCATGTTGATAATATTCTTCTTACTTAAAGGATGATCGAACAAAATAAGAAAAATGAAGCTTCACAATGATTTAAAATATAAAGAGTCAGATTCATCAATTAACCGGAATCTGTTTGTAGTTGCAATTTATAACTACTGCACCAAAACACAACAACTACCTTAAACAACTGTAATTACAGACGAAAATTTGTTAACATACCGTCATATATGCGATGACACAAATCGTTAATGTGTTTCGTTTCTTGAAAACAACAACATACAATCAATTCCAACTTTAAAGCCACATACTACAAATTTTTGTGTTTTAAAATATCACGCGCTGATGAATAATACCACCATTGTATAAAAAGTATAATTACACATATTAATCCTATCTTTCAACACGACTGGATTTAATAAAAACGCACAACATTTGTAACAAAAAATCTTTCTGTTTATTATCACTTGCTTGCGATTATATCCTCCGAAAAGTTTTCCTTTTGTTCATAAAACAAGACGACGACACAATATTTACATTAAAAGCACGAATTTTTTTTCTTCGCTGACAAGAAAATAAATAAATAATATAAAAAACAAACCAAATAAACACACAACAACCCATCGCTGTAATTAAAACAGATAAAAGTTGATTCGCCACAATAAAAAATCACATTATCCATAACTTTAGTTGGATTAGGGCGATGACACTTTTAAACAAAAATTATGATTTTTTGAACACGAAGAAATAAAATATTCTCCTTCGTAGAGGCTCTAACAACTCTCTCTCAGTATGACAAAATGTCTTCACCTCGTTCATGTTCACATATAATTGGTTTAATCTCACTCAGTCCTGAAGGTTAAATTTTTACCAGTTCTCATTCACTAGAGACAAAGCGGTTAGAAAAAAATAAATAAACAAATAAAAAATATCAAAAATCCATGTTTACCTTCACCAAGGTAAAAAAACAACAACAAAAAAAAATAGAGTGGACATGTTTATAACGTTCGTAATATGTGACGTCATTAGTGAATCACAATGTTAAAAAGAAGTAACTCATATTTCATATACCGTCGTAAAGTCATAGTGAGTCGTAGTGCTTACAAAATGTCGCAATTTTGTAGACTCGACAGGAAGGGTGTTAATAACATGACGTTGTTTACAAAGAAATGCCATGACAGTTGACATCACACAAGGAAATTTTTAAATCATTTTGCAGAACTGAAAGTGATGCATCGATAAAACATCCGACAGTGAAAGTGATGCATCGATAAAACATCCGACAGACGTATAAATAAGCAACAGGCACTTCTTCCATGCTGACGTCATAAATGCTACAGTCATTATAAGGCAACAATAAAAACTAACATTGTTGTAAAAAAATGGTACTTTTGGACACTTAAATTTTCAGCTAGGCTGATCAAGATGAATAGACGCAGTCTTCAGTCAATTAAAAATTTGCACCCGTTTTTAATAAGACTAAGTGGTTAAGGAAAAGACTTAGTTGATTCGTGTTTGGCACCGTTGGGTATCCAAAAGCATCCAATTTTTAAAACATGAACTTGAACGCTTTTCATAGCAACGATTTTCGACCGTAGATCTGCGTGATCCACCGAGGAATAAAAAGAATGGAGGTGAAAGAAATTAGCTTAAAATAAGTTTTTAACCTTCCTAAATAAATACAATAATTCCTCAAAACACAAACCGCGTACATAAGAGAGGTTAGGACAAGTTTAACATGCAAGAGGGAAGAAGAAATGAAAGTTTTAATTAAAGTTTCTATTAGAGTACATAGTTGTTGTTGTTAGGTTGTCATGAAAATAATAGAGAGAATAACGGTACTTGTTTTTGTTTGTAGTGCAAATATAACGTTTCTGTAATATTTTTTTGCTAATGATACCGGCTATTTAACTATCCCTGCTGTTTGAACTACCATATTTGGTATGAAATTAGTTTATTATCGGTCAATTTCAAACCTATTAAAATTATGGAAGGGGCATAATGCCTCCCTACCGTCTTAAAATAACGTAGCTATTTCGTTGACAGGGGGTGTTATCTAAAAAATAATAAGATTTTTTTATTTATATTTTATCTTAACTTTATACTTGCTGTAATCCCTGTTTTTTTATTATCTAGACTTAGTTGTTTGAGTGCATTTTTTATAAGTCTATTTTGCAGACCAGAATATGTGTAATTTACTGAAATGTTTGTTAAAGAGGCATGCTCATCTGTATTACAGTATTAAGATAAAATTTCCAATATATGGCTTTGGTGTGCCCAACAATTACGAACCAAAACAATACTCATTTGAACGCCGATAAGAAAAACGCTAAATTTCAGGTAGCATAATGCCCTACTCTTCATAGCTATAATGGTCAAAATGCCATAGCTGTGTTAAATTGGAATCAATTTGTCAGGGCAAAGTTTACTTTTAGTTTATCAACATTATTTAATGCGTGACTCCTATGCATAGAAATGTAAATTTAACTTAGCTAGAAAAAACCAAGACGGCTCTCGTCAATTTTTCAGACTTGAGACTTAGAAACTCATATGTGGAGGTCACAGAAGTTTATAGATTCTCTGGCCGCTTAACATCGCGTTTATTTCAAAATAAATAATTTTAAAACGCGTTTTCAGAAACCTCGTACCCAGGGGGTCGATATGGTAGAAGAGCCCTGGGAACAAGGTAGCGTTTTTAGCGCATTTCACTTTTAAGAACTCAGGCCAAAATTACTTAGTATGGGGTACTCCCTTTGAGGTCAAATTTTCAGGATTGCTTTATTGTCATGCTAAGCCACAAAATGAGCGAGAAAGAAATTTAGGTAAGATCTCGGATCACGGCAAACCGGACTCGCTCAATACTATGTGATGCGACTCGCCCTTTGTGAATAGCCCAATCACTGGCCTGATGAAACCTTGACTCTTTTTAGAAGTATCGGTTGGTTGAATCGTGCGAATTTAAGATAAGAATTTTTTTTATCACACCACAAAGTTGACAATTCAATTTGGTTAGTTTAACCCTATCCATGCCTGATTCTCTGGTGTTGGGTTGTAAAGGCGGATTTCCATTATATAAATTTAAACAAAATGTGGAAAAAGCAATTGGCTCTCACTTATGTTGGATTTTGTTATTCTAGGTGCTACCCAGTTTAGAAACTCTTCCATATTACTCGGTAGCATACGAAATTGTTTAAGAAATATTTTAAGCCTTAAACTAAAGTGTGATATTTCCCCTTTAAATTTTATTTCAGCAAATATTTGACGAACCCAAAATCATGCTCTTCTTACCCTCATCTCTATTATAACAGAAGCAGCCATGTTTCTTTGCTTTTAAAAGTGAACGTACATATTCGTAAGTAGAAATGGCGCCTTCGAAATTATTTCCCGCGAAAAAAGTTTAAGCAAATTAATTCCGCTCACAATTATTAAGTGAAAATTCGTTGTAAGTAAAACTTGGTACGAATGATAATTGGCACAAATTATGTCTATCACATGACAATTGGAAATATTCTTTTTTTTACTGTGAATCAAAATGAATAATTTTACTGGTCATCAAACTAACGGAACTACAGGAAAATGGAATAAAAAATAAAAAAAAATATCATAGGAAGAGTATATCAGGAGAACATTAAAGCCCTAGGACTAAAGTGAAAGAATTTTGACAGAAAAGTGACAAATTTAACATAAGAAATATCTAAAGCAAGAATTATTTCTTATGGATACAAAAACAGTCTTCGTCAACACGAAGACAGAATTATGACTAATAAGGATGTAATAACAACAACGTACAATCCAATGTAGCAATTATTCTATGTAATAACAACAACGTACAATCCAATGTAGCAATTATTCTATGTAATAACAACAACGTACAATCCAATGTAGCAATTATTCTATGTAATCTTGTCCCCACGTTCAGTTCATAAATTATCTTTTTAAGATGTGAAATAGTCCACTTAACGAAGTACATCACATGAGGGCAAGTGATGGGACTTTGCGTTTTAACCTAAAAAAGAAAACAAATGTTAGAAAGATAAAAAAAAATGTATATCAACGTAAATATTAACTTTGCAACAATAAGCTAAAAATTACCTTATAAAATTTTGCCTTTTAGTTCATGATTAGCATATTGAATGCACCTATTACTTTCTTACATGAAACGTTTGTGTGAGTTTTTGTATTATTGTCTGGCTTATTGGCACTCATTCTTAAAGTGAGTATTTTTGGTCAAAAACATCTGTTATTCATATAAGGGTTTAAAACTCGATAATTTGAACAACAGAAAGTTTAGACCAAAAATTAACTTTTAAAACAGGTAAGAAATTCTTTTAAAACAAAATTTCGTGTATTAAGGTTTTCCCGAATATGCTAAACACTGAACGAAGTTGCATCACGTGAAGGTAAGTCATGGTACTTTGCACTTCACCTAAAAGAAAAAAGAGATGCATGTCTGACACAAAATTATAATAAAATGCATCCTTACAGTACTTTTGTATTCATAACATATTTTGGCATAATATAAGTGAAAAAAAGCCAGAAAAATATCTGCAATAGCATTCTCAGCATTTTCCTAAAATTCCCTGTCTATTAAATGTGAATAAGACATTACTTTCACTAAACCTTTCTTCCAAGAAAAAACCTTCCCGTCCGACTGTAATAAGAATCTACTGAACCCTGATTATTTTTTGTTCACAGCACCTAAATAATAAACATTAATACATTTTGACGTGCATTATTTTATTATGGCACGTTTCCGCCAGCATGAACAAACAACATGTTGTTGTGCATCTGCTCGTCTTTTATTTGCAACCTGCTCAACATTTTGCCTTTGTCGAGCAAGATCTTGCCTTCCAGCAGACTTGATCAAATCTATTGACAGCCTGTTTATAATTTTGTGCTTGACAGCTTTCCTGTCAGCATACCGTGCGCGTCTGTTGGCAACTTGCTCGTTACATTCAGCATTACGAAATGTTTCTTGCCTAACAGCATTACTTTGATGCCCGTTGTTAATTTGGTCAACAGTTTGAGAACAATGTAAAGATGTGACGTGTTATGAAAGTCTACGCCTAGCCAAAGACTCATCATCATTAATTGATACACGTGGTATACCATTTAGGTGTCTTCTTGTGAGACATAAATTTGTTGGGAAATGACTGGAACTTGACCCATAAAGGTACCTCAGAGCGACACAACACAAACCTGCCGACATGGAAAACCAAGTAGGGGTTTCAAGTAGATCTTCTCTCTCCAAAGTTAATTGTGTTTTCACCAGGACTTGATGTTTCTCTAGAAATCCAAATCAGGAAAATACTTTTCATATTTATTGCTGTAAGCTATTGTTGAAGGGAGTTTATAAATAAATCAATGGCTTATCTCCTTGCTACAAAGAAAAAAATATGTTATACAACTTTGGGTATGCTAGAATTGTACAGCAAAATAGGGTTGCTACGAGGCACCGTTTACAAACTGCTCTTTACATTTCGGCTAAGTTGTCCCAGGATAAACTGCTCACATCAATAATTTTATGGTATACTATTCTGGCCAAGTCTCGTCAACATAGCTTAAGCCATTTAACGGTTATTTGAGGAAAGCTCAGCTTCAATAAGCTCTTTTCCATATCACATGTTCACAATTAACCGTGGCGGCTCAAAATGAAAGCGCAACATGAAAACGAGGTTTATTATGAACCATTTGAAATTGTAGCGGGAAAGTGCACAAATTACTTAACAAATTTATACATTTTTGTTATTTTTGGCTGCACTTGAGTGAAATATGGATCAGTTTCAAGCACTATTACCTCATACTAAAACAGTTAATGGTTTGAAAGACTTAGGATCGTTGCGTGTTCCCGAACTAAAAAAGATTTTGTTTGTTTACAAGGAGAAAACATCTAGCACAAAAGTTGACCTTATCCTTCGAGTTTATGCTGTATTCTGTCGCATAACAAATGATAGGAACACTATTAATATCCCTACATGTTCCGAAGAAGATCGCAATACTTATGGTATTATCCCAGCCGGCACACCAACGTCGCAGAGACGTCGTAGCGACGTCGAGTTTTACGTCGGTGCGACGTCCGCTCAACGTCAGAATGGAAAGTCGCGCAGACGTCGGACTTCGACGTCTGTACGACGTCAGAGCACAACGTCCTATCGACGTCGTGGCTACGTTGTATAGATGTCTGCCGACTTTTTACAGACGTATAACTGAGAAGTTAACCGACGTTACAGCGACTTAGCTGCGATGTTAACGGACGTAACAAAGAGGCTCTTTAAAACAAAAAGTGATATTTAAAATTATTTTCTTTTATAATCAACTAGTATTCCCATTCGTTAAATTACACTAGTATGAGAAGACACTTGATAACTCATATTTATTTACAATAACTTTATGTTCCCAAGCATAAACATTTTTCATCACCTCTGCATTTTTCACGTGCGTCTTCAGTATCGAAACGAGTTTTCATCGACCTAAAATAAAGAAATTTTTCTATAGCATATGCGAAAAATGACACCAAATAAACTTGAAATATGTATACATTGTATTTCATATAAGTATTCAGGGTAACACAGGGAATTAAAAAAACTTACTGCTTGTCAGATCCTTCTCAATATATTTTGAAATATTTCCACTTTCTTTCTTTTCTTCTATATGTTCGTAAAAATAGAATCTACTATACTTTACCAACAACAAATGCTTGATATTAACACACAACGATTTTAGCGCGAAAGAAATGGACACACATATAACGTCGTTTCAACAAATATATTTCAAAACGTTTGCAACTTCAATTTTCTTTGGTAAAGAGAAAAAAGTTGTGTTTATTTTTAAATTCGAAGCGACTTCTTTTTCCGTTCGAATATTTCCTCGTTCGAAAGTGCGATGTTTTATAACAAATCAAACTGCATAATTTTCAACACATGGTTTGGTCACATCTATTACAAATTTGAACTGGAAACTTTTGCGCTTTCTCTCTTAAAAATAAAATTATAATAAAAACGTACCCCTCATACAATCTCCAAAAGTCAGTCAGTTATTGCATTTGTAAAAACCGTTTTTTATTTTTCTAAGAAAATTTTAAGAATAATTTTTCCCTGAAAGAGTTATCGAATCTTACGTTGGTGCGACGTTGGTACAACGTCGTGTTGAAGTATAAATCCGACGTCTGATAACCTAACGTCGGATCGACGTCGGTTTATGGTCGATATGCGACGTCGGAAATCCTGACTTTGGATCGACGTCGGTTTATGGTCGAAGTACGACGTCGGAAATTACGACGTCGGAGCGACGTTGTAACGACGTGGCCGACGTCGCGACGTAGCAGCGACTAGCAACAGACGTCTGTACGACGTCGTGTGCCTGCTGGGATGAAGGGAGAGTGTCATAAGGTCCCCTAGGTTTGCAAGCGGAAATTTTTAGTGAGTCTTATTCTGAAAAGATGATTTGAGACATGTCAAGACAAACAAGTACATATAGCTGCCTTTTCTTGACAAGGCATTGTTGTGCTCTATCTATAAATGAAAGTGATGAATGTATTTAACACTACCCCCTACAATTCGAGAAATACTAATTATTCTCACAATTAGCTATATATATAGCTATCATATACTCATTATTACCTGGTTGTTGTAGATACAAGATAATTATGTTTTTCCTAGCCCTGTCCAGGATTTGAACCTGGATCTCTCATTTGCATGAGTGTCATAGCCATTAGACCAACAGGGCATAAATATATATGAAAAACTTTACAGGAGCATATTATATATGCTTATGGATTTACAGCACACGTAGACTACTTAACTTCTTTTGTGGATATCAAAATTTTTTTTATTAACTAACTAGAAAGGCGTTGACGTTAAAATGTCTGGTTAAATCACAAGTAACTGTATTACCCGCCAGTAAACGTCTGGTAACCAGACCTTTTCGTTAGTTCATTGTCACTCACTCGACCAGCCCATAACTTTGATACAAACGTGATACTTCCATTGGGGGATAACCCCACCAAAGCTTTCCAAGTGTTATGATATTTATACTGTGACCACGTTTGTGACTGTGATACCATAGAAGAAGGGGTTTGTATAAAAACTTCAGTACCATCAATGATAACACGTGTTGTGGGATACTCTCAGAATTGCTTAGGCATGTATTTTCGAACCATTTTTTGAGAAGGAAATCAGAACAACAGAAGAAGTTCATAATAAAGAAAGTTTATCCAAGTGGTAAATATTCTTGAGATGTGATCAGAAGATACATTAAACGATCAGCAATATCATCAACAAACCAACCAACCTTCAAACGTACTAAGACAATAAAAAATTCATCCAATAAAGACAGTGATCGTTTACGACCAGGTTTGGAATGACCATATCTGGAGTTTTGATAAAATAAATTACCATGATTCTTACCAAGAGACTTTGGACCAGAGCAATAGTGGATACGACGTAATTTTGGTTCCAAGTATGGAAAAACTGATAACAGTGACTCATAGTTTGGGAAACCGGTGTAAAATTTTACTGCACATGGATCACTTTTTATTTCCTAAAGAAAATGCTTTGCTCTGGTATGAATTGATTTCCTTGTTAAGATCCATAATTTTATTTTTTAGCACAACAATATTATTGGAAAGTTCCTTGATGTCATCTTTTATTTTCTCCTGAAGTATACATATATATTGACTAAGGAATTTTGTGTTGAATGGAACTTGGCATATGAATGATCATGAGCTGTTGTATACTCCTTTTTGTCATCGTTTAAAACATAAAAGGCAGTGTGAACAAAAGCTGCACAATTCAAACCACGAGAATATTTTCGTTTTCACCCTTACTACTACTAGCCTCTTTGATTTTATCTGTATCCATAATTTTAGAAAATATGGAAATAAAGCTTGACTATAAAGTTAAAATCTTGTGGTAAAGTCTTCTTCTCAGCAAAAACACGCTGTGAAAAATAAAATGTTCATAATAAACCTCGTTTTCATGTTTACTGCGGCGATACTCCTGCGTATTTTGCGAAACCGGAACAGATATTGACATGGTTAGCTCGCATACACAATCTGAAACTTGACATCTTATTTGTTGCCACAAACTCTAGAAGCTTCTCAACTGTGTGCTTGCTAGCAAATAAAAAAACACAAGTTATATGTTTCACTTTTCTTCATCACATAGTGCAGCTTCAAGAATTTGAGAATATAATAAGTAACAAGAATTTGAAAATTTTAGAGATAAGAAAAAATCTGGCCGTTATGTACTAACAGAAGAAGTAAGCTTAAGAAACTTTTGGATTACAGGAAGCTTTTTTAGGTTTCATATGTTACGCCATTGCAGTGAAAAAGAACATTGAATGAGTCGAAACAGTTAGAAAAACTTATTTCATATTTAAAAAATATTTTGCACAACATGATGTCTATTCTAATTATTCTAATAAATGCAAATGAATTAATGCATAAAACTACTCAAAAACAACTCAATAAATCACTGAATAATACAGTAAATTCATTAAAATAAAAATATTTGTTGCACAAACTAACCAACATAACTTTTACTTGTCAAAATATAGCACAACTTTTTTCAATCAGAAAGATTTTTGTCTAAAAAAAGATTTTCCGAAGCTGTATTGCGCACATAACAGACTTGTTTTTAAAGGTCACATTCAAATGTTATTACGCTTTTTACAGCGATACAACTGCATAAAGTACGGAAGCTTATTAGGGCCATGTCTACACATTTTATTGATCAATGTTGTATCTCGAGATCGAAGTTTCCATCTCGAGATCAAAGAACACCTTTCGATCTCGTATATCAAACATTCCATTTCAAGATCAAAGCTTCCTTTGATCTCGAGATCAAACCTTCCATTTCAAGATCGAAGCTTCCTTTGATCTCGAGATCGAAGCTTCCATCTTAAGATCGAAGCTTCCATCTTAAGATCGAAGCTTCCTTTGATCTCGAGATCGAAGCTTCCATCTTAAGATCGAAGCTTCCATCTTGAGATCGAATCTTCCAGCTGAAGATCGAAGCTTCCTTCGATCTCGAGATCGAAGCTTCCATGTTAAGATCGAAGCTTCCATCTTGAGATTGAAGCTTCCATCTTAAGATCGAAGGAAACTTCGATCTTCAGATGGAAGCTTCGAGCTTAATGCATTCTTTAAGCAATTTACAGACATAACCTTAGGGTCAACTTGATCCCATCTTTTTTCCCGAACAAATCATCCTACTAACCAATCATCATAATGCGATCTATAAAACGTCCCGCAGCAAATTCAACATATGTTTTTATTGTGTGCTGTTTAGGAAGATGCTGTATAACTAAATTCTCGCTATTAATCAAATTAAACGATGAGAGGTAGTCCGCAGCTGCAAGCGAGTCGACGAACACATAAATGGATTGTACATTTTCATGATTTAAATTTCCTTGCAAGGTTTCCATTAACACGTACAATCCCGCATCAATTTCTGCTGGAGGTCTCTTGTTTAACATTACACTCTTGGCTCGATGAAAGTTTTTAACGCGTAATATAAAATCAGTCAGTAAAATCATCTGCGTCTTGTTTGATTCACCAATTTTTCCTGGCGGAAGACATTCTCCATGAGCTACACGTGGGTTTCTTAGTTTATCCGATTTCACAACTAGCAAATACTTAAAATATTCAGTTTTCTTATCAGGCAATTCCATGGCAACGGTGCGTATCAATTTCAGTACTCTGGGTTTTGGTACTTCCAATTTACCTTTGTCTTGACTTGTTGCCGTGAATGTATTTTCTTCGAAAGAATTTTTTGTTGGAATTTTGTGTAACATATGTTACAATTAATGACGATTGTTAATGTTAATAACAGAAGAGATTTGTTCTCCTGAAGCATCATTTTTTTCCTACGAATATTCATTACCTTTTTTCACTAATTTAATAACGATAACTTATTATTTGGAACAAGACACTTATTATTAGGGCTTGTGCACAGGGATAGAAAACGCCTTATAGACTATAACATGTGCGTAAATATATTTTGGGCTTTTTTTTCAAACATGTCAGAAATATATAAAGTGTAAAAACTTCTAAAAACTATCTTCCCAAGTGTTGTAAAGATGATAAACCGAGTGGGACTTGAACCCACAACCTCACGCACATGCGTAGACGAGGCAAGCATACCATCTCGCTGTGACATGCCACGAAGGGGTGGCGAATATACATAAGGTGAAAAATCAGGAATTTTTTTTTCAAATTTTATTCAGCCTACCTAAGAATATTTGCATGGAAAATTTTCTTTGAGGTCTGGCCTCGTGGTTAATGTTTTAGTGTGTGCCGTTGAATTATTTCTTTGTTATTAAAAATATTCAAAGTGACCCTTGCTTTTTTAATTCTTTTTCTTGAATCTCATTATATTATATCTGAGTTTCACTTGGTCAACTTTTTGGCAACCATCGATCGTTATTTTTACCGTTATCATATATCATCGCATCACAAGCGTAGAAGTACCCTGGGGACGAGGATAAATACAAAAATTTGTTTTTCTTGTTAATCACAAAAAGTCAGTATTGTTTGCGATGTTCACGTGTCGCAACAATTGGCTTCTAAGTGTACGCCCTAGTGTCTGTAGTACTTAGGCTGCGCTGAAACTATAACATAAGGGAGAATGTGCAGAATTGACACCACTCCACTAATGTTAAAAAACAAAAAGTGCTTTTTATCTTAGTTACTTAAAAGTGTGAAATTTGTATTGTAAATTTATTTTACTGCATTTTAAGAAATATCAAAGAAATTTATTACGTACCTTCCAACCAATTTGAGCATTCTGTAAAAAAATTACCCACTTTGCTACCCATATAATTTCAATCACTCCTATAATTTAGCACAGGGAAGAGCACACCCCGAAGGGTCCATTCTATTAAATTCTTAAGACTAGTTCTTTATTTTTTGTTTCAGTTTTTTCATCAGAATGCTTAAATTTTATTTGATGCTTGTTCTTATTTGCGTTTTTCTAAAAGTTACAGAAATACATCAGATTTACGATTTACGGATGATGATAAATGCGGGAAGAAGTAGATGATGTTGGAGTTATTTTATTTGCAGAAATATGTATACACGTGTTTTTTTTTAAGAAACTTGACGCTAAAGTTAGTTAGAGGTACTCAAACTGCTAATTCACAGATAATGATAAAAGTGATAAATAGACAAGGATCTTATTGAATAGAAATTTCCTTTAAGGTTAAAAAAATCCAGACTCATCCCAAAAAACGTTTTATATAAAGAAAATAAAAAAATAAAAGTACAACAGATAATTGTTTCTTAGTACGTGCTTTATTTTCCAAAAACTAGGTAGGAATTCAGTTCTTATTATGTTCTTTAGCAAAATCTCAGCCTTAACTGTTTTATTTCTGATTTTTCTTTTAATAATATCATACAGTTATAACCCATGTTGAGAATACTGCCCATATTTCCTAAACTGTGAAATAAAAGTATATAAAAGTATATATTTTCAGAGTGCCAGATAAACTTCCTATCGAATAGTGCTATTTTTGTCATAAAATAATGAACTGGGAAGTGTAAAAAAATTATCAAACACCTTATCGCATAGAAATCACAAATCATTCAAATGTACTCCACTTGAGTACTAAAACATCAACCTCGTTCCCAGGGCTTTTTGTCTCTCATCGGCGCTGCGCTTCTCGCCGTCCGATATTCAAAAAGAGACAACTTGTCCTGGGATCGAGGTTGCTAAAACATGGCTCCGTTTTGCTTTTTACCTAATTCCATATTTGTATCAATATTTTGCTTTTTGTGCTTTTTCGTTGAACATTTACACTGTAATAAAATCATTTTTAACCCACTTTAATATAAAATTTTTAGGGCCTTAAAAGTATGGAGAGCATAAATTCTGAGAGTTATAGTTACGACAAGAAAATCAGCACAACTGTAGCATTGGACAAATTAAATAAATTCTCATTATGTTTTAATTGACGTCACATGTTTTGTGTGGCGTCATCAGCAATTTCAAATTTCAAAAACAGACATATATAGACGTATATAATATAGAAACAAATATAGAATTAGAATCGTGAAAAAGGATTCGAAATGTGGCAAAATTTAACCAAAATGTTTGATTTAATACCATAGACACTAAATTTTTATACTCATATGATCATTAGATCAAAATTTATAACATTCTTCGTTTTAGATAGTATGGTGGTTTTGTTTAAGCAATATCTAATAATTTGTAACGTTATCAAAAGGTGAAGTCAAAATATTTAGAAGAGATGTCAGTCCTAAAAATATTAATTAATAGTCACAAAATTTCATAACAATGGAGCAAGTAAATGCTTGTACCTCATAGCGTAGAGGTATATGGAGCAAAAATTGTTTTCGAGATAAATAAATCACGTGGTCTTAAGACCATTGCGTAAAAGCTCACTGTCATTTCTTTATTCCTTCAGGTAATCTCATCTAGAACAAAAGCGTTTATGTTCTTTTGGCTTATTTTATAAATTAGAGATAACTTTTGTAATCAACCTAGTCGCCATGGCTTTTTTTCTCTTTCTCACAATCAAGGACGATGAGATTGTAAGAAAAAAGCTCTAGTACTAGGTTGCTTTTGTAATATATTTTAACCTGTTGCTTTTGTAATTTCAAATTGTATCATAGCATCACATTTAATTGAATTTCTTATATGCATTAAAATTTAACTGTGATCTCTGTTTTGCATTTTACATTCATTGCTCACTTTGACGTTCCAAACTTTTTCCCTCCGTCCAGCAATGCCTTTTGAACATTTTCAGCCCTTTCTTCTGTTAGTTGATCTCCACCAAAGTGTGTCGAATAAATCATTCTGACAAATTTTCCATGTGTGTAAAGAGACATAATTGTTTTGTATTTGTCGGAAAAAACATTACGAACGCTTTTATTTTTTTTATGAAAGACATACTTTGTTTTGTTCTCCGTCTGAATTTGGTACTTACGACTTCTGATTTTTCATCCGTCTCTTTGCTGTATTTGTGCGGTATACACCTAAAAGCTATTTTCTTTAATGCTATAAATGCTGGAAAATATGTGGTGAACACGCATGCCAACAGTACTGCATAGTCGCAAAAAATCTTTGCTGACAACTTAGGCCAGGAAGTAAGCTAAACCATAGAGATATAATAAAAGAGAAAGAGACACAACGGCTATTCATGCTGTTGTTGTGGACCAACAAATCTTACTAAATTATAACATAACATATAAACAAATAGATTTTGTAGAAAGAGTGTCCAGTCAATTTTTATTTTCCCTGACTGACATTAAAATCCCCTGTTTTTCCTATGCCAAATATACTTAAACTTAAAAACAATTAGGCTGAGAATGGCTAAAAATAAGAACACAATAAGAACATAGAGATAGCTGAAGTTTTACTGATAAGACTCCTGAAAAACACACAGACACTCAAAAACATGGGGAACAACTTTAAAGGAAAAATTTTCACCGAATCAATTGTTTATTATTCGGAACGTTTATATACTTATAAACGTGATGTTACATTGCAAATACTTGCAATATACGTACAACAAAATAAATTTAAAATGCTCAAAATATAGAAATATAAGAACAATTTCAATCTAAACATGTCAAAAACACCTCAAGGTAAAGCCAAAGATCAAAAAAGTATATGACAAGCTTTGCTACAATACATACTAATAACATTTTTATAAGAACAAATATATACGACCAAAGCAAATTTTAAACTTTCTAACTTTCCAGGTGTCGCACCGTTCATCCTGTTTCAATAAAATATTTTCAATCCAATTCCATGTCAATTTAAAACTGTTCATGTGTTGGTATTTTGTGTCTAGCTATCTTGAAAATGTTTGTATAGCACGATTTAGCTAGCACTGATCAAAAAATGGATCTTTCAAGACAAAACTTTTGTCCAAAACATAATAAAACTCAATATGTCTGTTGTATATTGATAAGTAACTTCACCGTTAATCAATATTTTCATCAGGTATGACTTGTTGATTTTTTTAAAAATCAGTAGCTTGGATTGCATACACATACATGTTTGTGTTAAAAACATCGTGATTCGACACTTCCATACAACGTTCCTGGTAATGCTGATCTGGTTTTCTAACGCTGTATAGCTGACCAAGGTTTTCTACCTCTATAATGAGTTTGTAAAATGTGTGTTTGAAATGAAAAATATGTGAAATTTTTGGTAATTAATTCTCAGTGCATATTTTCATTGTCTGATATGAAAGCAGTTGAGTTCAGAGCTTACATCACTTGAATGTGGTCTAAATACTAGCAAGTCAGAACTGATTGTTGCCAGAGAAATCCCTCATTGGCTAGCAATAGTTCCATGTGGTTAGCCTCCTCGAGGGTATAATAGCTAGCTATAGCTATACCATGACATGTTTAGAGCAGTTCATAGAAATAAGATAGTAGATTGCCAAAGCTGTTTTGATATAACTTTTAAATACGATAACTAGCCACAACTCGCTTTTTTACAAAGGTTTTTAAAGGCACGAGTTTTCCAAGACCGCCATTTTTTCATAAAAAAACGTGGTATAATACACCTAGTATATTTAAAGGGACACTTTATCAACACCGAAAATTTGCAATTTAATTTTAGCCTTAAACTTTGGCTAGCCATCGTCCTTCACTTAAAGGTTATTACTAAAGTGAAGAATAAACCCTTACCTTCGTACATCTATGAAGGATTCATATTCCGTTCAGTATTTCTTGAAAAAAAAACACGTTTGTTTTTTCTATACATATACGACAACAACAAATATGGCTGCTTGACCTTCGAGCTTCTTCTCCAACTGATTCTCTTGAAAATTGTGCAGGTAAATTATTTCGAAGGCGAGGGTAAACCCCTGAGAGCTTTTTAACCAATTAACTTTGGCGGAATTCAGTGGAAAACCTGATTATTTTCTTAATCTTTTACAAGTAAAATTGTCAGGATTCTCTACTGAAAGAATCGGTCATTAATCTTTTTGCGAGAAACGCAAAATGCGCTGGAACCTAGTGACGCGCCTTCTCCGCATTGTTTGTCTTAACAATAGGAATTTGAATAGAGAATTATCGCGTTGTGTCTACGTGCAATATCATGTCAATATAGTCTCCAAAAATCTAAAAAATAATTTTTGGAATTACTTATTTTACATGCCATAAATTCAATCATCGTTCCCAGAACCCTAAAACATTTTAACTCCCACCTAATATTCAGTTATCTTTTCATTGATGTCTGTTTAGAAAACTTTCTGGATAGCTTGTCGGCAAATATCACCTCTTTTAAATCTTTGTTTTTATTCTTAAAAAATGTTTTGTCGAGTGTTTGTTGAAATATTATTTTTTACAATTTCACGCAATGAAATCTGGCTGTTGTGTACACGTGAATCCTAGATAATTTGTGTTGGTAAGCCTCCTCTCATCTGCGTTTCCATTCGTAGATCTTGGAATCTTGTTTTTCCTGAATACAAGTTTGCGCAACAGTTGCTACCCTAAGATAGTTGAATCGATGACTGATTACACATGGACGTG
>JASGCC010002371.1:0-28773 GCA_030067915.1 Hydractinia echinata
GACTTTGACCTTATAAATGTGATAAATGACACAATTGGACTCCAAGAAATAACATTCTTCTTAATTTGACATGATTGCTGGAACTCAGCGATTACACTGGGCGCTGTGGTAGCGCTTTATTTAAAAATTTAGATAAATAAGTCATTTTTTACTGTGGACCAATCCTAGCCGTTAGCGCGCTGAAAAAATAGAGACGGTTTCAAAAACTACATTTCATTGACTTTCTAACGGTATCAGTCCGTTTGAGTTACAACGGTTGCGTCACATATTCGTACAACATGTATTTAGCGATATTTTTCTGATATTACTAGGTTGCATCGCTTTTAACAGTGAAACGATTGACTGGGGCTTAATTGAACTGATTTTGGACTTTGACCTTATAAATGTGATAAATGACACAATTGGACTCCAAGAAATAACATTCTTCTTAATTTGACATGATTGCTGGAACTCAGCGATTACACTGGGCGCTGTGGTAGCGCTTTATTTAAAAATTTAGATAAATAAGTCATTTTTTACTGTGGGACCAATCCTAGCCGTTAGCGCGCGCTGAAAAAATAGAGACGGTTTCATAAACTACATTTCATTGACTTTCTAACGGTATCAGTCCGTTTGAGTTACAACGGTTGCGTCACATATTCGTACCAACATGTATTTAGCGATATTTTTCTGATATTACTAGGTTGCATCGCTTTTAACAGTGAAACGATTGACTGTGGGCTTAATTGAACTGATTTTGGACTTTGACCTTATAAATGTGATAAATGACACAATTGGACTCCAAGAAATAACATTCTTCTTAATTTGACATGATTGCTGGAACTCAGCGATTACACTGGGCGCTGTGGTAGCGCTTTATTTAAAAATTTAGATAAATAAGTCATTTTTTACTGTGGGACCAATCCTAGCCGTTAGCGCGCGCTGAAAAATAGAGAGTTTCAAAACTACATTTCATTGACTTTCTAACGGTATCAGTCCGTTTGAGTTACAACGGTTGCGTCACATATTCGTACAACATGTATTTAGCGATATTTTTCTGATATTACTAGGTTGCATCGCTTTTAACAGTGAAACGATTGACTGTGGGGCTTAATTGAACTGATTTTGGACTTTGACCTTATAAATGTGATAAATGACACAATTGGACTCCAAGAAATAACATTCTTCTTAATTTGACATGATTGCTGGAACTCAGCGATTACACTGGGCGCTGTGGTAGCGCTTTATTTAAAAATTTAGATAAATAAGTCATTTTTTACTGTGGACCAATCCTAGCCGTTAGCACGCGCTGAAAAATAGAGACAGTTTCAAAACTACATTTCATTGACTTTCTAACGGTATCAGTCCGTTTGAGTTACAACGGTTGCGTCACATATTCGTACAACATGTATTTAGCGATATTTTTCTGATATTACTAGGTTGCATCGCTTTTAACAGTGAAACGATTGACTGTGGGCTTAATTGAACTGATTTTGGACTTTGACCTTATAAATGTGATAAATGACACAATTGGACTCCAAGAAATAACATTCTTCTTAATTTGACATGATTGCTGGAACTCAGCGATTACACTGGGCGCTGTGGTAGCGCTTTATTTAAAAATTTAGATAAATAAGTCATTTTTTACTGTGGACCAATCCTAGCCGTTAGCACGCGCTGAAAAATAGAGACAGTTTCAAAACTACATTTCATTGACTTTCTAACGGTATCAGTCCGTTTGAGTTACAACGGTTGCGTCACATATTCGTACTAACATGTATTTAGCGATATTTTTCTGATATTACTAGGTTGCATCGCTTTTAACAGTGAAACGATTGACTGTGGGCTTAATTGAACTGATTTTGGACTTTGACCTTATAAATGTGATAAATGACACAATTGGACTCCAAGAAATAACATTCTTCTTAATTTGACATGATTGCTGGAACTCAGCGATTACACTGGGCGCTGTGGTAGCGCTTTATTTAAAAATTTAGATAAATAAGTCATTTTTTACTGTGGACCAATCCTAGCCGTTAGCACGCGCTGAAAAATAGAGACAGTTTCAAAACTACATTTCATTGACTTTCTAACGGTATCAGTCCGTTTGAGTTACAACGGTTGCGTCACATATTCGTACAACATGTATTTAGCGATATTTTTCTGATATTACTAGGTTGCATCGCTTTTAACAGTGAAACGATTGACTGTGGGCTTAATTGAACTGATTTTGGACTTTGACCTTATAAATGTGATAAATGACACAATTGGACTCCAAGAAATAACATTCTTCTTAATTTGACATGATTGCTGGAACTCAGCGATTACACTGGGCGCTGTGGTAGCGCTTTATTTAAAAATTTAGATAAATAAGTCATTTTTTACTGTGGGACCAATCCTAGCCGTTAGCGCGCGCTGAAAAATAGAGACAGTTTCAAAACTACATTTCATTGACTTTCTAACGGTATCAGTCCGTTTGAGTTACAACGGTTGCGTCACATATTCGTACAACATGTATTTAGCGATATTTTTCTGATATTACTAGGTTGCATCGCTTTTAACAGTGAAACGATTGACTGTGGGACTTAATTGAACTGATTTTGGACTTTGACCTTATAAATGTGATAAATGACACAATTGGACTCCAAGAAATAACATTCTTCTTAATTTGACATGATTGCTGGAACTCAGCGATTACACTGGGCGCTGTGGTAGCGCTTTATTTAAAAATTTAGATAAATAAGTCATTTTTTACTGTGGACCAATCCTAGCCGTTAGCGCGCGCTGAAAAATAGAGACGTTTCAAAACTACATTTCATTGACTTTCTAACGGTATCAGTCCGTTTGAGTTACAACGGTTGCGTCACATATTCGTACTAACATGTATTTAGCGATATTTTTCTGATATTACTAGGTTGCATCGCTTTTAACAGTGAAACGATTGACTGTGGGACTTAATTGAACTGATTTTGGACTTTGACCTTATAAATGTGATAAATGACACAATTGGACTCCAAGAAATAACATTCTTCTTAATTTGACATGATTGCTGGAACTCAGCGATTACACTGGGCGCTGTGGTAGCGCTTTATTTAAAAATTTAGATAAATAAGTCATTTTTTACTGTGGGACCAATCCTAGCCGTTAGCGCGCGCTGAAAAATAGAGACAGTTTCAAAACTACATTTCATTGACTTTCTAACGGTATCAGTCCGTTTGAGTTACAACGGTTGCGTCACATATTCGTACCAACATGTATTTAGCGATATTTTTCTGATATTACTAGGTTGCATCGCTTTTAACAGTGAAACGATTGACTGTGGGCTTAATTGAACTGATTTTGGACTTTGACCTTATAAATGTGATAAATGACACAATTGGACTCCAAGAAATAACATTCTTCTTAATTTGACATGATTGCTGGAACTCAGCGATTACACTGGGCGCTGTGGTAGCGCTTTATTTAAAAATTTAGATAAATAAGTCATTTTTTACTGTGGACCAATCCTAGCCGTTAGCGCGCTGAAGAAATAGAGACAGTTTCAAAACTACATTTCATTGACTTTCTAACGGTATCAGTCCGTTTGAGTTACAACGGTTGCGTCACATATTCGTACAACATGTATTTAGCGATATTTTTCTGATATTACTAGGTTGCATCGCTTTTAACAGTGAAACGATTGACTGTGGGACTTAATTGAACTGATTTTGGACTTTGACCTTATAAATGTGATAAATGACACAATTGGACTCCAAGAAATAACATTCTTCTTAATTTGACATGATTGCTGGAACTCAGCGATTACACTGGGCGCTGTGGTAGCGCTTTATTTAAAAATTTAGATAAATAAGTCATTTTTTACTGTGGGACCAATCCTAGCCGTTAGCGCGCGCTGAAAAATAGAGACAGTTTCAAAACTACATTTCATTGATTTTCTAACGGTATCAGTCCGTTTGAGTTACAACGGTTGCGTCACATATTCGTACTAACATGTATTTAGCGATATTTTTCTGATATTACTAGGTTGCATCGCTTTTAACAGTGAAACGATTGACTGTGGGACTTAATTGAACTGATTTTGGACTTTGACCTTATAAATGTGATAAATGACACAATTGGACTCCAAGAAATAACATTCTTCTTAATTTGACATGATTGCTGGAACTCAGCGATTACACTGGGCGCTGTGGTAGCGCTTTATTTAAAAATTTAGATAAATAAGTCATTTTTTACTGTGGACCAATCCTAGCCGTTAGCGCGCGCTGAAAAATAGAGACAGTTTCAAAACTACATTTCATTGACTTTCTAACGGTATCAGTCCGTTTGAGTTACAACGGTTGCGTCACATATTCGTACTAACATGTATTTAGCGATATTTTTCTGATATTACTAGGTTGCATCGCTTTTAACAGTGAAACGATTGACTGTGGGACTTAATTGAACTGATTTTGGACTTTGACCTTATAAATGTGATAAATGACACAATTGGACTCCAAGAAATAACATTCTTCTTAATTTGACATGATTGCTGGAACTCAGCGATTACACTGGGCGCTGTGGTAGCGCTTTATTTAAAAATTTAGATAAATAAGTCATTTTTTACTGTGGACCAATCCTAGCCGTTAGCGCGCGCTGAAAAATAGAGACAGTTTCAAAACTACATTTCATTGACTTTCTAACGGTATCAGTCCGTTTGAGTTACAACGGTTGCGTCACATATTCGTACTAACATGTATTTAGCGATATTTTTCTGATATTACTAGGTTGCATCGCTTTTAACAGTGAAACGATTGACTGTGGGACTTAATTGAACTGATTTTGGACTTTGACCTTATAAATGTGATAAATGACACAATTGGACTCCAAGAAATAACATTCTTCTTAATTTGACATGATTGCTGGAACTCAGCGATTACACTGGGCGCTGTGGTAGCGCTTTATTTAAAAATTTAGATAAATAAGTCATTTTTTACTGTGGGACCAATCCTAGCCGTTAGCGCGCTGAAAAATAGAGAGTTTCAAAACTACATTTCATTGACTTTCTAACGGTATCAGTCCGTTTGAGTTACAACGGTTGCGTCACATATTCGTACTAACATGTATTTAGCGATATTTTTCTGATATTACTAGGTTGCATCGCTTTTAACAGTGAAACGATTGACTGTGGGACTTAATTGAACTGATTTTGGACTTTGACCTTATAAATGTGATAAATGACACAATTGGACTCCAAGAAATAACATTCTTCTTAATTTGACATGATTGCTGGAACTCAGCGATTACACTGGGCGCTGTGGTAGCGCTTTATTTAAAAATTTAGATAAATAAGTCATTTTTTACTGTGGACCAATCCTAGCCGTTAGCGCGCGCTGAAAAATAGAGACAGTTTCAAAAACTACATTTCATTGACTTTCTAACGGTATCAGTCCGTTTGAGTTACAACGGTTGCGTCACATATTCGTACTAACATGTATTTAGCGATATTTTTCTGATATTACTAGGTTGCATCGCTTTTAACAGTGAAACGATTGACTGTGGGACTTAATTGAACTGATTTTGGACTTTGACCTTATAAATGTGATAAATGACACAATTGGACTCCAAGAAATAACATTCTTCTTAATTTGACATGATTGCTGGAACTCAGCGATTACACTGGGCGCTGTGGTAGCGCTTTATTTAAAAATTTAGATAAATAAGTCATTTTTTACTGTGGGACCAATCCTAGCCGTTAGCGCGCGCTGAAAAATAGAGACGTTTCAAAACTACATTTCATTGACTTTCTAACGGTATCAGTCCGTTTGAGTTACAACGGTTGCGTCACATATTCGTACAACATGTATTTAGCGATATTTTTCTGATATTACTAGGTTGCATCGCTTTTAACAGTGAAACGATTGACTGTGGGACTTAATTGAACTGATTTTGGACTTTGACCTTATAAATGTGATAAATGACACAATTGGACTCCAAGAAATAACATTCTTCTTAATTTGACATGATTGCTGGAACTCAGCGATTACACTGGGCGCTGTGGTAGCGCTTTATTTAAAAATTTAGATAAATAAGTCATTTTTTACTGTGGACCAATCCTAGCCGTTAGCGCGCTGAAAAATAGAGACAGTTTCAAAACTACATTTCATTGACTTTCTAACGGTATCAGTCCGTTTGAGTTACAACGGTTGCGTCACATATTCGTACTAACATGTATTTAGCGATATTTTTCTGATATTACTAGGTTGCATCGCTTTTAACAGTGAAACGATTGACTGTGGGCTTAATTGAACTGATTTTGGACTTTGACCTTATAAATGTGATAAATGACACAATTGGACTCCAAGAAATAACATTCTTCTTAATTTGACATGATTGCTGGAACTCAGCGATTACACTGGGCGCTGTGGTAGCGCTTTATTTAAAAATTTAGATAAATAAGTCATTTTTTACTGTGGACCAATCCTAGCCGTTAGCACGCGCTGAAGAAATAGAGACAGTTTCAAAACTACATTTCATTGACTTTCTAACGGTATCAGTCCGTTTGAGTTACAACGGTTGCGTCACATATTCGTACTAACATGTATTTAGCGATATTTTTCTGATATTACTAGGTTGCATCGCTTTTAACAGTGAAACGATTGACTGTGGGACTTAATTGAACTGATTTTGGACTTTGACCTTATAAATGTGATAAATGACACAATTGGACTCCAAGAAATAACATTCTTCTTAATTTGACATGATTGCTGGAACTCAGCGATTACACTGGGCGCTGTGGTAGCGCTTTATTTAAAAATTTAGATAAATAAGTCATTTTTTACTGTGGGACCAATCCTAGCCGTTAGCGCGCGCTGAAAAATAGAGACAGTTTCAAAACTACATTTCATTGACTTTCTAACGGTATCAGTCCGTTTGAGTTACAACGGTTGCGTCACATATTCGTACCAACATGTATTTAGCGATATTTTTCTGATATTACTAGGTTGCATCGCTTTTAACAGTGAAACGATTGACTGTGGGACTTAATTGAACTGATTTTGGACTTTGACCTTATAAATGTGATAAATGACACAATTGGACTCCAAGAAATAACATTCTTCTTAATTTGACATGATTGCTGGAACTCAGCGATTACACTGGGCGCTGTGGTAGCGCTTTATTTAAAAATTTAGATAAATAAGTCATTTTTTACTGTGGACCAATCCTAGCCGTTAGCACGCGCTGAAAAATAGAGACAGTTTCAAAACTACATTTCATTGACTTTCTAACGGTATCAGTCCGTTTGAGTTACAACGGTTGCGTCACATATTCGTACTAACATGTATTTAGCGATATTTTTCTGATATTACTAGGTTGCATCGCTTTTAACAGTGAAACGATTGACTGTGGGACTTAATTGAACTGATTTTGGACTTTGACCTTATAAATGTGATAAATGACACAATTGGACTCCAAGAAATAACATTCTTCTTAATTTGACATGATTGCTGGAACTCAGCGATTACACTGGGCGCTGTGGTAGCGCTTTATTTAAAAATTTAGATAAATAAGTCATTTTTTACTGTGGACCAATCCTAGCCGTTAGCGCGCGCTGAAAAATAGAGACAGTTTCAAAAACTACATTTCATTGACTTTCTAACGGTATCAGTCCGTTTGAGTTACAACGGTTGCGTCACATATTCGTACTAACATGTATTTAGCGATATTTTTCTGATATTACTAGGTTGCATCGCTTTTAACAGTGAAACGATTGACTGTGGGACTTAATTGAACTGATTTTGGACTTTGACCTTATAAATGTGATAAATGACACAATTGGACTCCAAGAAATAACATTCTTCTTAATTTGACATGATTGCTGGAACTCAGCGATTACACTGGGCGCTGTGGTAGCGCTTTATTTAAAAATTTAGATAAATAAGTCATTTTTTACTGTGGACCAATCCTAGCCGTTAGCGCGCGCTGAAAAATAGAGACGTTTCAAAACTACATTTCATTGACTTTCTAACGGTATCAGTCCGTTTGAGTTACAACGGTTGCGTCACATATTCGTACTAACATGTATTTAGCGATATTTTTCTGATATTACTAGGTTGCATCGCTTTTAACAGTGAAACGATTGACTGTGGGCTTAATTGAACTGATTTTGGACTTTGACCTTATAAATGTGATAAATGACACAATTGGACTCCAAGAAATAACATTCTTCTTAATTTGACATGATTGCTGGAACTCAGCGATTACACTGGGCGCTGTGGTAGCGCTTTATTTAAAAATTTAGATAAATAAGTCATTTTTTACTGTGGACCAATCCTAGCCGTTAGCGCGCTGAAAAATAGAGACAGTTTCAAAACTACATTTCATTGACTTTCTAACGGTATCAGTCCGTTTGAGTTACAACGGTTGCGTCACATATTCGTACTAACATGTATTTAGCGATATTTTTCTGATATTACTAGGTTGCATCGCTTTTAACAGTGAAACGATTGACTGTGGGCTTAATTGAACTGATTTTGGACTTTGACCTTATAAATGTGATAAATGACACAATTGGACTCCAAGAAATAACATTCTTCTTAATTTGACATGATTGCTGGAACTCAGCGATTACACTGGGCGCTGTGGTAGCGCTTTATTTAAAAATTTAGATAAATAAGTCATTTTTTACTGTGGACCAATCCTAGCCGTTAGCGCGCGCTGAAAAATAGAGACAGTTTCAAAACTACATTTCATTGACTTTCTAACGGTATCAGTCCGTTTGAGTTACAACGGTTGCGTCACATATTCGTACTAACATGTATTTAGCGATATTTTTCTGATATTACTAGGTTGCATCGCTTTTAACAGTGAAACGATTGACTGTGGGCTTAATTGAACTGATTTTGGACTTTGACCTTATAAATGTGATAAATGACACAATTGGACTCCAAGAAATAACATTCTTCTTAATTTGACATGATTGCTGGAACTCAGCGATTACACTGGGCGCTGTGGTAGCGCTTTATTTAAAAATTTAGATAAATAAGTCATTTTTTACTGTGGGACCAATCCTAGCCGTTAGCGCGCTGAAAAATAGAGACAGTTTCAAAACTACATTTCATTGACTTTCTAACGGTATCAGTCCGTTTGAGTTACAACGGTTGCGTCACATATTCGTACTAACATGTATTTAGCGATATTTTTCTGATATTACTAGGTTGCATCGCTTTTAACAGTGAAACGATTGACTGTGGGCTTTAATTGAACTGATTTTGGACTTTGACCTTATAAATGTGATAAATGACACAATTGGACTCCAAGAAATAACATTCTTCTTAATTTGACATGATTGCTGGAACTCAGCGATTACACTGGGCGCTGTGGTAGCGCTTTATTTAAAAATTTAGATAAATAAGTCATTTTTTACTGTGGGACCAATCCTAGCCGTTAGCACGCGCTGAAGAAATAGAGACAGTTTCAAAACTACATTTCATTGACTTTCTAACGGTATCAGTCCGTTTGAGTTACAACGGTTGCGTCACATATTCGTACAACATGTATTTAGCGATATTTTTCTGACATTACTAGGTTGCATCGCTTTTAACAGTGAAACGATTGACTGTGGGACTTAATTGAACTGATTTTGGACTTTGACCTTATAAATGTGATAAATGACACAATTGGACTCCAAGAAATAACATTCTTCTTAATTTGACATGATTGCTGGAACTCAGCGATTACACTGGGCGCTGTGGTAGCGCTTTATTTAAAAATTTAGATAAATAAGTCATTTTTTACTGTGGGACCAATCCTAGCCGTTAGCGCCGCTGAAGAAATAGAGACAGTTTCAAAACTACATTTCATTGACTTTCTAACGGTATCAGTCCGTTTGAGTTACAACGGTTGCGTCACATATTCGTACCAACATGTATTTAGCGATATTTTTCTGATATTACTAGGTTGCATCGCTTTTAACAGTGAAACGATTGACTGTGGGACTTAATTGAACTGATTTTGGACTTTGACCTTATAAATGTGATAAATGACACAATTGGACTCCAGAAATAACATTCTTCTTAATTTGACATGATTGCTGGAACTCAGCGATTACACTGGGCGCTGTGGTAGCGCTTTATTTAAAAATTTAGATAAATAAGTCATTTTTTACTGTGGGACCAATCCTAGCCGTTAGCGCGCGCTGAAGAAATAGACAGTTTCAAAAACTACATTTCATTGACTTTCTAACGGTATCAGTCCGTTTGAGTTACAACGGTTGCGTCACATATTCGTACCAACATGTATTTAACGATATTTTTCTGATATTACTAGGTTGCATCGCTTTTAACAGTGAAACGATTGACTGTGGGACTTAATTGAACTGATTTTGGACTTTGACCTTATAAATGTGATAAATGACACAATTGGACTCCAGAAATAACATTCTTCTTAATTTGACATGATTGCTGGAACTCAGCGATTACACTGGGCGCTGTGGTAGCGCTTTATTTAAAAATTTAGATAAATAAGTCATTTTTTACTGTGGGACCAATCCTAGCCGTTAGCGCGCTGAAAAATAGAGACGTTTCAAAACTACATTTCATTGACTTTCTAACGGTATCAGTCCGTTTGAGTTACAACGGTTGCGTCACATATTCGTACCAACATGTATTTAGCGATATTTTTCTGATATTACTAGGTTGCATCGCTTTTAACAGTGAAACGATTGACTGTGGGACTTAATTGAACTGATTTTGGACTTTGACCTTATAAATGTGATAAATGACACAATTGGACTCCAAGAAATAACATTCTTCTTAATTTGACATGATTGCTGGAACTCAGCGATTACACTGGGCGCTGTGGTAGCGCTTTATTTAAAAATTTAGATAAATAAGTCATTTTTTACTGTGGGACCAGTCCTAGCCGTTAGCGCGTGCTGAAAAAATAGAGACGTTTCATAAACTACATTTCATTGACTTTCTAACGGTATCAGTCCGTTTGAGTTACAACGGTTGCGTCACATATTCGTACAACATGTATTTAGCGATATTTTTCTGATATTACTAGGTTGCATCGCTTTTAACAGTGAAACGATTGACTGTGGGCTTAATTGAACTGATTTTGGACTTTGACCTTATAAATGTGATAAATGACACAATTGGACTCCAAGAAATAACATTCTTCTTAATTTGACATGATTGCTGGAACTCAGCGATTACACTGGGCGCTGTGGTAGCGCTTTATTTAAAAATTTAGATAAATAAGTCATTTTTTACTGTGGGACCAATCCTAGCCGTTAGCCGCGCTGAAAAATAGAGACAGTTTCAAAACTACATTTCATTGACTTTCTAACGGTATCAGTCCGTTTGAGTTACAACGGTTGCGTCACATATTCGTACCAACATGTATTTAGCGATATTTTTCTGATATTACTAGGTTGCATCGCTTTTAACAGTGAAACGATTGACTGTGGGACTTAATTGAACTGATTTTGGACTTTGACCTTATAAATGTGATAAATGACACAATTGGACTCCAAGAAATAACATTCTTCTTAATTTGACATGATTGCTGGAACTCAGCGATTACACTGGGCGCTGTGGTAGCGCTTTATTTAAAAATTTAGATAAATAAGTCATTTTTTACTGTGGACCAATCCTAGCCGTTAGCGCGCTGAAAAAAAATAGAGACAGTTTCAAAACTACATTTCATTGACTTTCTAACGGTATCAGTCCGTTTGAGTTACAACGGTTGCGTCACATATTCGTACCAACATGTATTTAGCGATATTTTTCTGATATTACTAGGTTGCATCGCTTTTAACAGTGAAACGATTGACTGTGGGACTTAATTGAACTGATTTTGGACTTTGACCTTATAAATGTGATAAATGACACAATTGGACTCCAAGAAATAACATTCTTCTTAATTTGACATGATTGCTGGAACTCAGCGATTACACTGGGCGCTGTGGTAGCGCTTTATTTAAAAATTTAGATAAATAAGTCATTTTTTACTGTGGGACCAATCCTAGCCGTTAGCGCGCTGAAAAATAGAGACAGTTTCAAAACTACATTTCATTGACTTTCTAACGGTATCAGTCCGTTTGAGTTACAACGGTTGCGTCACATATTCGTACCAACATGTATTTAGCGATATTTTTCTGATATTACTAGGTTGCATCGCTTTTAACAGTGAAACGATTGACTGTGGGACTTAATTGAACTGATTTTGGACTTTGACCTTATAAATGTGATAAATGACACAATTGGACTCCAAGAAATAACATTCTTCTTAATTTGACATGATTGCTGGAACTCAGCGATTACACTGGGCGCTGTGGTAGCGCTTTATTTAAAAATTTAGATAAATAAGTCATTTTTTACTGTGGGACCAATCCTAGCCGTTAGCGCGCTGAAAAATAGAGACAGTTTCAAAACTACATTTCATTGACTTTCTAACGGTATCAGTCCGTTTGAGTTACAACGGTTGCGTCACATATTCGTACCAACATGTATTTAGCGATATTTTTCTGATATTACTAGGTTGCATCGCTTTTAACAGTGAAACGATTGACTGTGGGACTTAATTGAACTGATTTTGGACTTTGACCTTATAAATGTGATAAATGACACAATTGGACTCCAAGAAATAACATTCTTCTTAATTTGACATGATTGCTGGAACTCAGCGATTACACTGGGCGCTGTGGTAGCGCTTTATTTAAAAATTTAGATAAATAAGTCATTTTTTACTGTGGGACCAATCCTAGCCGTTAGCCGCGCTGAAGAAATAGAGACGTTTCAAAAACTACATTTCATTGACTTTCTAACGGTATCAGTCCGTTTGAGTTACAACGGTTGCGTCACATATTCGTACCAACATGTATTTAGCGATATTTTTCTGATATTACTAGGTTGCATCGCTTTTAACAGTGAAACGATTGACTGTGGGACTTAATTGAACTGATTTTGGACTTTGACCTTATAAATGTGATAAATGACACAATTGGACTCCAAGAAATAACATTCTTCTTAATTTGACATGATTGCTGGAACTCAGCGATTACACTGGGCGCTGTGGTAGCGCTTTATTTAAAAATTTAGATAAATAAGTCATTTTTTACTGTGGGACCAATCCTAGCCGTTAGCGCGCGCTGAAGAAATAGAGACGTTTCAAAACTACATTTCATTGACTTTCTAACGGTATCAGTCCGTTTGAGTTACAACGGTTGCGTCACATATTCGTACCAACATGTATTTAGCGATATTTTTCTGATATTACTAGGTTGCATCGCTTTTAACAGTGAAACGATTGACTGTGGGACTTAATTGAACTGATTTTGGACTTTGACCTTATAAATGTGATAAATGACACAATTGGACTCCAAGAAATAACATTCTTCTTAATTTGACATGATTGCTGGAACTCAGCGATTACACTGGGCGCTGTGGTAGCGCTTTATTTAAAAATTTAGATAAATAAGTCATTTTTTACTGTGGGACCAATCCTAGCCGTTAGCGCGCTGAAAAATAGAGACAGTTTCAAAAACTACATTTCATTGACTTTCTAACGGTATCAGTCCGTTTGAGTTACAACGGTTGCGTCACATATTCGTACCAACATGTATTTAGCGATATTTTTCTGATATTACTAGGTTGCATCGCTTTTAACAGTGAAACGATTGACTGTGGGACTTAATTGAACTGATTTTGGACTTTGACCTTATAAATGTGATAAATGACACAATTGGACTCCAAGAAATAACATTCTTCTTAATTTGACATGATTGCTGGAACTCAGCGATTACACTGGGCGCTGTGGTAGCGCTTTATTTAAAAATTTAGATAAATAAGTCATTTTTTACTGTGGGACCAATCCTAGCCGTTAGCGCGCGCTGAAGAAATAGAGACGTTTCAAAACTACATTTCATTGACTTTCTAACGGTATCAGTCCGTTTGAGTTACAACGGTTGCGTCACATATTCGTACCAACATGTATTTAGCGATATTTTTCTGATATTACTAGGTTGCATCGCTTTTAACAGTGAAACGATTGACTGTGGGACTTAATTGAACTGATTTTGGACTTTGACCTTATAAATGTGATAAATGACACAATTGGACTCCAAGAAATAACATTCTTCTTAATTTGACATGATTGCTGGAACTCAGCGATTACACTGGGCGCTGTGGTAGCGCTTTATTTAAAAATTTAGATAAATAAGTCATTTTTTACTGTGGGACCAATCCTAGCCGTTAGCGCGCGCTGAAAAATAGAGACGTTTCAAAAACTACATTTCATTGACTTTCTAACGGTATCAGTCCGTTTGAGTTACAACGGTTGCGTCACATATTCGTACCAACATGTATTTAGCGATATTTTTCTGATATTACTAGGTTGCATCGCTTTTAACAGTGAAACGATTGACTGTGGGACTTAATTGAACTGATTTTGGACTTTGACCTTATAAATGTGATAAATGACACAATTGGACTCCAAGAAATAACATTCTTCTTAATTTGACATGATTGCTGGAACTCAGCGATTACACTGGGCGCTGTGGTAGCGCTTTATTTAAAAATTTAGATAAATAAGTCATTTTTTACTGTGGGACCAATCCTAGCCGTTAGCGCGCGCTGAAAAATAGAGACGTTTCAAAAACTACATTTCATTGACTTTCTAACGGTATCAGTCCGTTTGAGTTACAACGGTTGCGTCACATATTCGTACCAACATGTATTTAGCGATATTTTTCTGATATTACTAGGTTGCATCGCTTTTAACAGTGAAACGATTGACTGTGGGACTTAATTGAACTGATTTTGGACTTTGACCTTATAAATGTGATAAATGACACAATTGGACTCCAAGAAATAACATTCTTCTTAATTTGACATGATTGCTGGAACTCAGCGATTACACTGGGCGCTGTGGTAGCGCTTTATTTAAAAATTTAGATAAATAAGTCATTTTTTACTGTGGGACCAATCCTAGCCGTTAGCGCGCGCTGAAGAAATAGAGACAGTTTCAAAACTACATTTCATTGACTTTCTAACGGTATCAGTCCGTTTGAGTTACAACGGTTGCGTCACATATTCGTACCAACATGTATTTAGCGATATTTTTCTGATATTACTAGGTTGCATCGCTTTTAACAGTGAAACGATTGACTGTGGGACTTAATTGAACTGATTTTGGACTTTGACCTTATAAATGTGATAAATGACACAATTGGACTCCAAGAAATAACATTCTTCTTAATTTGACATGATTGCTGGAACTCAGCGATTACACTGGGCGCTGTGGTAGCGCTTTATTTAAAAATTTAGATAAATAAGTCATTTTTTACTGTGGGACCAATCCTAGCCGTTAGCGCGCGCTGAAAAATAGAGACGTTTCAAAACTACATTTCATTGACTTTCTAACGGTATCAGTCCGTTTGAGTTACAACGGTTGCGTCACATATTCGTACCAACATGTATTTAGCGATATTTTTCTGATATTACTAGGTTGCATCGCTTTTAACAGTGAAACGATTGACTGTGGGACTTAATTGAACTGATTTTGGACTTTGACCTTATAAATGTGATAAATGACACAATTGGACTCCAAGAAATAACATTCTTCTTAATTTGACATGATTGCTGGAACTCAGCGATTACACTGGGCGCTGTGGTAGCGCTTTATTTAAAAATTTAGATAAATAAGTCATTTTTTACTGTGGGACCAATCCTAGCCGTTAGCGCGCGCTGAAAAATAGAGACGTTTCAAAAACTACATTTCATTGACTTTCTAACGGTATCAGTCCGTTTGAGTTACAACGGTTGCGTCACATATTCGTACCAACATGTATTTAGCGATATTTTTCTGATATTACTAGGTTGCATCGCTTTTAACAGTGAAACGATTGACTGTGGGACTTAATTGAACTGATTTTGGACTTTGACCTTATAAATGTGATAAATGACACAATTGGACTCCAAGAAATAACATTCTTCTTAATTTGACATGATTGCTGGAACTCAGCGATTACACTGGGCGCTGTGGTAGCGCTTTATTTAAAAATTTAGATAAATAAGTCATTTTTTACTGTGGGACCAATCCTAGCCGTTAGCGCGCGCTGAAGAAATAGAGACGTTTCAAAACTACATTTCATTGACTTTCTAACGGTATCAGTCCGTTTGAGTTACAACGGTTGCGTCACATATTCGTACCAACATGTATTTAGCGATATTTTTCTGATATTACTAGGTTGCATCGCTTTTAACAGTGAAACGATTGACTGTGGGACTTAATTGAACTGATTTTGGACTTTGACCTTATAAATGTGATAAATGACACAATTGGACTCCAAGAAATAACATTCTTCTTAATTTGACATGATTGCTGGAACTCAGCGATTACACTGGGCGCTGTGGTAGCGCTTTATTTAAAAATTTAGATAAATAAGTCATTTTTTACTGTGGGACCAATCCTAGCCGTTAGCGCGCGCTGAAGAAATAGAGACAGTTTCAAAAACTACATTTCATTGACTTTCTAACGGTATCAGTCCGTTTGAGTTACAACGGTTGCGTCACATATTCGTACCAACATGTATTTAGCGATATTTTTCTGATATTACTAGGTTGCATCGCTTTTAACAGTGAAACGATTGACTGTGGGACTTAATTGAACTGATTTTGGACTTTGACCTTATAAATGTGATAAATGACACAATTGGACTCCAAGAAATAACATTCTTCTTAATTTGACATGATTGCTGGAACTCAGCGATTACACTGGGCGCTGTGGTAGCGCTTTATTTAAAAATTTAGATAAATAAGTCATTTTTTACTGTGGGACCAATCCTAGCCGTTAGCGCGCGCTGAAGAAATAGAGACGTTTCAAAACTACATTTCATTGACTTTCTAACGGTATCAGTCCGTTTGAGTTACAACGGTTGCGTCACATATTCGTACCAACATGTATTTAGCGATATTTTTCTGATATTACTAGGTTGCATCGCTTTTAACAGTGAAACGATTGACTGTGGGACTTAATTGAACTGATTTTGGACTTTGACCTTATAAATGTGATAAATGACACAATTGGACTCCAAGAAATAACATTCTTCTTAATTTGACATGATTGCTGGAACTCAGCGATTACACTGGGCGCTGTGGTAGCGCTTTATTTAAAAATTTAGATAAATAAGTCATTTTTTACTGTGGGACCAATCCTAGCCGTTAGCGCGCGCTGAAGAAATAGAGACAGTTTCAAAAACTACATTTCATTGACTTTCTAACGGTATCAGTCCGTTTGAGTTACAACGGTTGCGTCACATATTCGTACCAACATGTATTTAGCGATATTTTTCTGATATTACTAGGTTGCATCGCTTTTAACAGTGAAACGATTGACTGTGGGACTTAATTGAACTGATTTTGGACTTTGACCTTATAAATGTGATAAATGACACAATTGGACTCCAAGAAATAACATTCTTCTTAATTTGACATGATTGCTGGAACTCAGCGATTACACTGGGCGCTGTGGTAGCGCTTTATTTAAAAATTTAGATAAATAAGTCATTTTTTACTGTGGGACCAATCCTAGCCGTTAGCGCGCGCTGAAAAATAGAGACAGTTTCAAAACTACATTTCATTGACTTTCTAACGGTATCAGTCCGTTTGAGTTACAACGGTTGCGTCACATATTCGTACCAACATGTATTTAGCGATATTTTTCTGATATTACTAGGTTGCATCGCTTTTAACAGTGAAACGATTGACTGTGGGACTTAATTGAACTGATTTTGGACTTTGACCTTATAAATGTGATAAATGACACAATTGGACTCCAAGAAATAACATTCTTCTTAATTTGACATGATTGCTGGAACTCAGCGATTACACTGGGCGCTGTGGTAGCGCTTTATTTAAAAATTTAGATAAATAAGTCATTTTTTACTGTGGGACCAATCCTAGCCGTTAGCGCGCGCTGAAGAAATAGAGACAGTTTCAAAAACTACATTTCATTGACTTTCTAACGGTATCAGTCCGTTTGAGTTACAACGGTTGCGTCACATATTCGTACCAACATGTATTTAGCGATATTTTTCTGATATTACTAGGTTGCATCGCTTTTAACAGTGAAACGATTGACTGTGGGACTTAATTGAACTGATTTTGGACTTTGACCTTATAAATGTGATAAATGACACAATTGGACTCCAAGAAATAACATTCTTCTTAATTTGACATGATTGCTGGAACTCAGCGATTACACTGGGCGCTGTGGTAGCGCTTTATTTAAAAATTTAGATAAATAAGTCATTTTTTACTGTGGGACCAATCCTAGCCGTTAGCGCGCGCTGAAGAAATAGAGACAGTTTCAAAACTACATTTCATTGACTTTCTAACGGTATCAGTCCGTTTGAGTTACAACGGTTGCGTCACATATTCGTACCAACATGTATTTAGCGATATTTTTCTGATATTACTAGGTTGCATCGCTTTTAACAGTGAAACGATTGACTGTGGGACTTAATTGAACTGATTTTGGACTTTGACCTTATAAATGTGATAAATGACACAATTGGACTCCAAGAAATAACATTCTTCTTAATTTGACATGATTGCTGGAACTCAGCGATTACACTGGGCGCTGTGGTAGCGCTTTATTTAAAAATTTAGATAAATAAGTCATTTTTTACTGTGGGACCAATCCTAGCCGTTAGCGCGCGCTGAAGAAATAGAGACAGTTTCAAAAACTACATTTCATTGACTTTCTAACGGTATCAGTCCGTTTGAGTTACAACGGTTGCGTCACATATTCGTACCAACATGTATTTAGCGATATTTTTCTGATATTACTAGGTTGCATCGCTTTTAACAGTGAAACGATTGACTGTGGGACTTAATTGAACTGATTTTGGACTTTGACCTTATAAATGTGATAAATGACACAATTGGACTCCAAGAAATAACATTCTTCTTAATTTGACATGATTGCTGGAACTCAACGATTACACTGGGCGCTGTGGTAGCACTTTATTTAAAAATTTAGATAAATAAGTCATTTTTTACTGTGGGACCAATCCTAGCCGTTAGCGCGCGCTGAAAAATAGAGACAGTTTCAAAAACTACATTTCATTGACTTTCTAACGGTATCAGTCCGTTTGAGTTACGACGGTTGCGTCATATATTCATACCAACATGTATTTAGCGATATTTTTCTGATATTACTAGGTTGCATCGCTTTTAACAGTGAAACGATTGACTGTGGGACTTAATTGAACTGATTTTGGACTTTGACCTTATAAATGTGATAAATGACACAATTGGACTCCAAGAAATAACATTCTTCTTAATTTGACATGATTGCTGGAACTCAGCGATTACACTGGGCGCTGTGGTAGCGCTTTATTTAAAAATTTAGATAAATAAGTCATTTTTTACTGTGGGACCAATCCTAGCCGTTAGCGCGCGCTGAAAAATAGAGACAGTTTCAAAACTACATTTCATTGACTTTCTAACGGTATCAGTCCGTTTGAGTTACAACGGTTGCGTCACATATTCGTACCAACATGTATTTAGCGATATTTTTCTGATATTACTAGGTTGCATCGCTTTTAACAGTGAAACGATTGACTGTGGGACTTAATTGAACTGATTTTGGACTTTGACCTTATAAATGTGATAAATGACACAATTGGACTCCAAGAAATAACATTCTTCTTAATTTGACATGATTGCTGGAACTCAGCGATTACACTGGGCGCTGTGGTAGCGCTTTATTTAAAAATTTAGATAAATAAGTCATTTTTTACTGTGGGACCAATCCTAGCCGTTAGCGCGCGCTGAAGAAATAGAGACAGTTTCAAAAACTACATTTCATTGACTTTCTAACGGTATCAGTCCGTTTGAGTTACAACGGTTGCGTCACATATTCGTACCAACATGTATTTAGCGATATTTTTCTGATATTACTAGGTTGCATCGCTTTTAACAGTGAAACGATTGACTGTGGGACTTAATTGAACTGATTTTGGACTTTGACCTTATAAATGTGATAAATGACACAATTGGACTCCAAGAAATAACATTCTTCTTAATTTGACATGATTGCTGGAACTCAGCGATTACACTGGGCGCTGTGGTAGCGCTTTATTTAAAAATTTAGATAAATAAGTCATTTTTTACTGTGGGACCAATCCTAGCCGTTAGCGCGCGCTGAAGAAATAGAGACAGTTTCAAAACTACATTTCATTGACTTTCTAACGGTATCAGTCCGTTTGAGTTACAACGGTTGCGTCACATATTCGTACCAACATGTATTTAGCGATATTTTTCTGATATTACTAGGTTGCATCGCTTTTAACAGTGAAACGATTGACTGTGGGACTTAATTGAACTGATTTTGGACTTTGACCTTATAAATGTGATAAATGACACAATTGGACTCCAAGAAATAACATTCTTCTTAATTTGACATGATTGCTGGAACTCAGCGATTACACTGGGCGCTGTGGTAGCGCTTTATTTAAAAATTTAGATAAATAAGTCATTTTTTACTGTGGGACCAATCCTAGCCGTTAGCGCGCGCTGAAGAAATAGAGACAGTTTCAAAAACTACATTTCATTGACTTTCTAACGGTATCAGTCCGTTTGAGTTACAACGGTTGCGTCACATATTCGTACCAACATGTATTTAGCGATATTTTTCTGATATTACTAGGTTGCATCGCTTTTAACAGTGAAACGATTGACTGTGGGACTTAATTGAACTGATTTTGGACTTTGACCTTATAAATGTGATAAATGACACAATTGGACTCCAAGAAATAACATTCTTCTTAATTTGACATGATTGCTGGAACTCAGCGATTACACTGGGCGCTGTGGTAGCGCTTTATTTAAAAATTTAGATAAATAAGTCATTTTTTACTGTGGGACCAATCCTAGCCGTTAGCGCGCGCTGAAGAAATAGAGACAGTTTCAAAAACTACATTTCATTGACTTTCTAACGGTATCAGTCCGTTTGAGTTACAACGGTTGCGTCACATATTCGTACCAACATGTATTTAGCGATATTTTTCTGATATTACTAGGTTGCATCGCTTTTAACAGTGAAACGATTGACTGTGGGACTTAATTGAACTGATTTTGGACTTTGACCTTATAAATGTGATAAATGAACAATTGGACTCCAAGAAATAACATTCTTCTTAATTTGACATGATTGCTGGAACTCAGCGATTACACTGGGCGCTGTGGTAGCGCTTTATTTAAAAATTTAGATAAATAAGTCATTTTTTACTGTGGGACCAATCCTAGCCGTTAGCGGCGCTGAAGAAATAGAGACAGTTTCAAAAACTACATTTCATTGACTTTCTAACGGTATCAGTCCGTTTGAGTTACAACGGTTGCGTCACATATTCGTACCAACATGTATTTAGCGATATTTTTCTGATATTACTAGGTTGCATCGCTTTTAACAGTGAAACGATTGACTGTGGGACTTAATTGAACTGATTTTGGACTTTGACCTTATAAATGTGATAAATGACACAATTGGACTCCAAGAAATAACATTCTTCTTAATTTGACATGATTGCTGGAACTCAGCGATTACACTGGGCGCTGTGGTAGCGCTTTATTTAAAAATTTAGATAAATAAGTCATTTTTACTGTGGGACCAATCCTAGCCGTTAGCGCGCGCTGAAAAATAGAGACAGTTTCAAAACTACATTTCATTGACTTTCTAACGGTATCAGTCCGTTTGAGTTACAACGGTTGCGTCACATATTCGTACCAACATGTATTTAGCGATATTTTTCTGATATTACTAGGTTGCATCGCTTTTAACAGTGAAACGATTGACTGGGACTTAATTGAACTGATTTTGGACTTTGACCTTATAAATGTGATAAATGAGACAATTGGACTCCAAGAAATAACATTCTTCTTAATTTGACATGATTGCTGGAACTCAGCGATTACACTGGGCGCTGTGGTAGCGCTTTATTTAAAAATTTAGATAAATAAGTCATTTTTTACTGTGGGACCAATCCTAGCCGTTAGCGCGCTGAAGAAATAGAGACAGTTTCAAAACTACATTTCATTGACTTTCTAACGGTATCAGTCCGTTTGAGTTACAACGGTTGCGTCACATATTCGTACCAACATGTATTTAGCGATATTTTTCTGATATTACTAGGTTGCATCGCTTTTAACAGTGAAACGATTGACTGTGGGACTTAATTGAACTGATTTTGGACTTTGACCTTATAAATGTATAAATGACACAATTGGACTCCAAGAAATAACATTCTTCTTAATTTGACATGATTGCTGGAACTCAGCGATTACACTGGGCGCTGTGGTAGCGCTTTATTTAAAAATTTAGATAAATAAGTCATTTTTTACTGTGGGACCAATCCTAGCCGTTAGCGCGCGCTGAAGAAATAGAGACAGTTTCAAAAACTACATTTCATTGACTTTCTAACGGTATCAGTCCGTTTGAGTTACAACGGTTGCGTCACATATTCGTACCAACATGTATTTAGCGATATTTTTCTGATATTACTAGGTTGCATCGCTTTTAACAGTGAAACGATTGACTGTGGGACTTAATTGAACTGATTTTGGACTTTGACCTTATAAATGTGATAAATGACACAATTGGACTCCAAGAAATAACATTCTTCTTAATTTGACATGATTGCTGGAACTCAGCGATTACACTGGGCGCTGTGGTAGCGCTTTATTTAAAAATTTAGATAAATAAGTCATTTTTTACTGTGGGACCAATCCTAGCCGTTAGCGCGCTGAAGAAATAGAGACAGTTTCAAAAACTACATTTCATTGACTTTCTAACGGTATCAGTCCGTTTGAGTTACAACGGTTGCGTCACATATTCGTACCAACATGTATTTAGCGATATTTTTCTGATATTACTAGGTTGCATCGCTTTTAACAGTGAAACGATTGACTGTGGGACTTAATTGAACTGATTTTGGACTTTGACCTTATAAATGTGATAAATGACACAATTGGACTCCAAGAAATAACATTCTTCTTAATTTGACATGATTGCTGGAACTCAGCGATTACACTGGGCGCTGTGGTAGCGCTTTATTTAAAAATTTAGATAAATAAGTCATTTTTTACTGTGGGACCAATCCTAGCCGTTAGCGCGCGCTGAAGAAATAGAGACGTTTCAAAACTACATTTCATTGACTTTCTAACGGTATCAGTCCGTTTGAGTTACAACGGTTGCGTCACATATTCGTACCAACATGTATTTAGCGATATTTTTCTGATATTACTAGGTTGCATCGCTTTTAACAGTGAAACGATTGACTGTGGGACTTAATTGAACTGATTTTGGACTTTGACCTTATAAATGTGATAAATGACACAATTGGACTCCGAGAAATAACATTCTTCTTAATTTGACATGATTGCTGGAACTCAGCGATTACACTGGGCGCTGTGGTAGCGCTTTATTTAAAAATTTAGATAAATAAGTCATTTTTTACTGTGGGACCAATCCTAGCCGTTACGCGCGCTGAAGAAATAGAGACAGTTTCAAAAACTACATTTCATTGACTTTCTAACGGTATCAGTCCGTTTGAGTTACAACGGTTGCGTCACATATTCGTACCAACATGTATTTAGCGATATTTTTCTGATATTACTAGGTTGCATCGCTTTTAACAGTGAAACGATTGACTGTGGGACTTAATTGAACTGATTTTGGACTTTGACCTTATAAATGTGATAAATGACACAATTGGACTCCAAGAAATAACATTCTTCTTAATTTGACATGATTGCTGGAACTCAGCGATTACACTGGGCGCTGTGGTAGCGCTTTATTTAAAAATTTAGATAAATAAGTCATTTTTTACTGTGGGACCAATCCTAGCCGTTAGCGCGCGCTGAAGAAATAGAGACAGTTTCAAAAACTACATTTCATTGACTTTCTAACGGTATCAGTCCGTTTGAGTTACAACGGTTGCGTCACATATTCGTACCAACATGTATTTAGCGATATTTTTCTGATATTACTAGGTTGCATCGCTTTTAACAGTGAAACGATTGACTGTGGGACTTAATTGAACTGATTTTGGACTTTGACCTTATAAATGTGATAAATGACACAATTGGACTCCAAGAAATAACATTCTTCTTAATTTGACATGATTGCTGGAACTCAGCGATTACACTGGGCGCTGTGGTAGCGCTTTATTTAAAAATTTAGATAAATAAGTCATTTTTTACTGTGGGACCAATCCTAGCCGTTAGCGCGCGCTTAAGAAATAGAGACGGTTTCAAAAACTACATTTCATTGACTTTCTAACGGTATCAGTCCGTGTGAGTTACAACGGTTGTCTCACATATTCGTACCAACATGTATTTAGCGATATTTTTCTGATATTACTAGGTTGCATCGCTTTTAACAGTGAAACGATTGACTGTGATAATTGAACTGATTTTGGACTTTGACCTTATAAATGTCATAAATGACACAATTGGACTCCAAGAAATAACATTCTTCTTAATTTGACATGATTGCTGGAACTCAGCGATTACTGGGCGCTGTGGGTAGCGCTTCATTTAAAAATTTAGATAAAAAGTCATTTTTTACTGTGGTCCAATCCTAGCCGTTAGCGCGCGCTGAAAAATAGAGACGGTTTCAAAACTACATTTCATTGACTTTCTAACGGTATCAGTCCGTTGAGTTACAACGGTTGCGTCACATATTCGTACCAACATGTATTTAGCGATATTTTTCTGATATTACTAGGTTGCATCGCTTTTAACAGTGAAACGATTGACTGTGGGATAATTGAACTGATTTTGGACTTTGACCTTATAAATGTGATAAATGACACAATTGGACTCCAAGAAATAACATTCTTCTTAATTTGACATGATTGCTGGAACTCAGCGATTACACTGGCGCTGTGGTAGCGCTTATTTAAAATTTTAGATAAATAAGTCATTTTTTACTGTGGTCCAATCCTAGCCGTTAGCGCGCGCTGAAAAATAGAGACGGTTTCAAAACTACATTTCATTGACTTTCTAACGGTATCAGTCCGTTTGAGTTACAACGGTTGCGTCACATATTTCGTACCAACATGTATTTAGCGATATTTTTCTGATATTACTAGGTTGCATCGCTTTTAACAGTGAAACGATTGACTGTGGGACTTAATTGAACTGATTTTGGACTTTGACCTTATAAATGTGATAAATGACACAATTGGACTCCAAGAAATAACATTCTTCTTAATTTGACATGATTGCTGGAACTCAGCGATTACACTGGCGCTGTGGTAGCGCTTTATTTAAATTTAGATAAATAAGTCATTTTTTACTGGGGACCAATCCTAGCCGTTAGCGCGCGCTGAAGAAATAGAGACGGTTTCAAAACTACATTTCATTGACTTTCTAACGGTATCAGACCATTTGAGTTACAACGGTTGTGTCACATATTCGTACCAACATGTATTTAGCGATATTTTCTGATATACTAGGTTGCACATAGAGGAGATTATGCTAAAATAATGTTGGTAAGATATAGGAGCAACGTTAGTTACTAAACGATTCGATAGACCGTTGCAAAGTCAATGAAATAGTAGTTTTTGAATGTCTCTATTTTTCAGCGCGGAACGGCTAAAGGCTAGATTGGTTAAGAAGTACAAATTGTACTTATTTATCTAATTTTTTAAATAAGCGTTAGCGGACATGGCACCAGTGTAATGTGAGTTAAGCAATATAGTCAATTAAAGAAGAACGTTATTTCTTGTAGTCAATTGTGTGCATTTATACATTTTTAAGGTAAAGTCAAATCAGTTTATTAAGTCACATCATGTTTGCCTGTTATAGAAAGGATGCAAATCTAGAATATGAGCAAAGAAATATGCAAAATAGTTGTTGGTACGATTAATGTGAGCAAACCAGTTGTTATTAAAACGGATTGATACGTAAAAGTCAAAGGGGGGGGGGTGAAATTGTGTAGTTTTGAACTGTCTGTATTTCTTCCGGGCGCTAACGGTAGATGTGGTCAGCAGTAACAAATTGACTTCTTTTATCTACATATTATTAAATAAAGCGCTACACAGCGCCAGTGTAATCGGTGAGATTCAGATCATGTAAATTAAGAAGAATATGTATTTTTGGAGTCCAATTGTCTATTATCAATGTATAAGGTCAAGTCAAATCAGTTCAATTAAGTCCCACAGTACAATGTTTAAACTGTTAATACAATGAATAAGTTGACCAATGATTCAGAGAAATATCGACTAATATGTTGGTAGATAATGTGACGCACCGTTGGTAACTAACAAAGAGATTGATACAGTTAGGAAAACATGAAATGTAGTTTCTGAAACTGTCTCTATTTCTTCAACGCGCGCTAACGGCTAGGATTGGGTCCGACATAGAAATATGATAATTTATCTAATTTTTAAATTGAGCGCTACAGCGCCCGTGTACGCTGAGATCCGGAATCAGTAATTAAGAAGATGTTATTTTTGGAGTCATGTTATTATTTATGCACTTTATGAAGGTCAGTAAAATCAGTTCATTAAGTCACATCATCGTTTACATCTGTAGAGGATGCAACGTAGTAATATAGAATAATATCGCTAAAATATATGTTGGTAAGGAATATTGACCAGCAACGTGAAACTCAACGGCTGATACACGTTAGAAGTCAATGAAATGTGTTTTTGAAACTGTCTCTATTTCTTCAGTCGCGCGCTAACAGCTAGGATTCGGTCTGACATAAAAATGATTATTATAATCACATTTAAATAATGCGCGTACCACAGCGCCCGTGTAATCGTGAGTTCGCAGCATAATGTCAAATTAGGAAATTTATTTTTTCTTGGAGTCCATTGGCTATTATCACATTGATAAGGTCAAAGTCAATCAGTTGCAATTAAGCTCAGTCAAATACAGTTTCACTGATTAAAAGGATGCAACTGTAATCTGGTAAAAAAATCGCTAAATACATGCTGGTAAAGAATAATTGTGACGCAACCGTTGTAACCAAACGGATTGATACAGCAGAAAGTCAATGAATGTGATTATTTGAAAATGTTCTGATTTTCAGCGCGCTAAACGGCTAGGATTGGTCCACAGTACAAAATGACTTATTTTTACATCTTTAAATAAAGAGCTGCCAGTGCCAGTGGTAGTGCTGAGTTCAACGCATATGTCAAAATTAAGAAGAATGTTATTTCTTTGGAGTACAATTGTCTCATTTATCACATTTACAAGGTCAAAGTCAAAATCGTTCAATTAAGTGCCCAAGTAATCGTTTGCCTGTTAAAAGCGATGCACTAGTAATATCAAAAAATATGCTAAATACATGTGTTGGTAGAGAATATGTGAGCAACCGTTGTTATCAAAAGGATTGATCACGTTAGAAGTCATGAATGTAGTTTTTGAACTGTCCTCTATTTCTTTAAGCTGCGCGCTAATGGCTAGGATTGGTCACAGTAAAAATGCCTTATTTTAGCTACATATTTAAATAAAGCGCTACCACAGCGCCCAGTTGTAATCGTGCGTATCACGCAATCAATGTCAAAATTAAGAAGAATGTTATTTTTGGAGTCATTGTAGTCATTTATCAAATTTTATAAGGTCAAAGTGCCAACATCAGTTCAATTAAGTCCAAGTCAAATCGTTTATTGCTGTTTTATGCGATGCACCTAGTATATCAGAAAAGATAATCGCTAAATACTGTTTGGTACGAATATTGACGCAACCGGTTGTTACTGCAAAACGAGATTGATACCGTTTAGAAAGTCAAAATGAAATGTAGTTTTTGAATGTACTCTATTTCTTCAGCACGCGCCTAACGGCTAGGAATATGGTCCCACAGTAATAAAATGACTTAATTTATTCTAAATTTTTCAATAAAGCGTGCACAGCGCCAATTTATGCTGGAGATTCGCATTATATGTAATTACAAGAGAATGTTATTTCTTGAGTCAATTGTGTATATTAATAAGAATTTATAAAGTCAAGTAAAATCAAGTTCAATTAAGTCCCACAGTCAATCGTTTCATGTTAAGAGCGATTGCACTAAGTAATATTTGAAAATAATGTAAATACAGTGTTGGTAAGAATATGTGAGTCAAGCCGTCAGTAATAAAGGACTGATAAACAGTTAAGAAAGTCATGAAATGTGTTTTGTGAAAATGTCTCTATTTCTTCAAGCGCGCAACTAACGGCTAGGGATTGAGTCAAGTACAGAATTGCTTATTTATTAAATTTTAAATAACGTTGCCAACGAGCCAGTGGTAACTGTGAGTTCAAGCTATCATGTCAATTAAGAAGGAATGTTATTTCTTGGAGTCCAATTGTGTATTTATAACATTTATAAGGTCAAAGTCAAAATCAGATTCAATTAGTTCACAGTCATGGGTTGCCTTGTTATAAAGCGATGCAACTAAGTGGATATCAGAAAAATAATGCTAAATCATGTTTGGGTACGATATGGTGAGCAACGTTGTATTACTCAACCGGATTGATACAGTTAGAAAGTCATGAAATGTAGTTTTTTTGAAACTGTCTCTATTTCTTGCAGCGCGCGCTAAAGATAGGATATGGTCCAGTAAAAATGATATATTTATTAATTTTTAAATAACAGAGTACACAGGCGTGTGTCGATGAGTTCAGCAAATCATGTCACAATTAGAAAGAATAGTATATATTTACTAGAGAGTCAAATTTTCATTTATCATGTATAACATGGTCAAAGTCCATACAGTTTCATTAAGTCCACATCAATCGTTTCAACTGTAAAGAA
>JASGCC010002372.1:0-28767 GCA_030067915.1 Hydractinia echinata
CGGGATTTACGGGAAATCGCGGGTTTTCGGTTGCCGGATTAAACTGCTTTCATTCGGCGTCTCATCAAAAATGAAAAATTTTTGAAAACTACAAGTCTCATGGGTTTTAGTGGTGAAAAAAATTTTAAAAATCGTTCGGGAAATGAGTTTACTCCCTGGGTTACTTTCTTTGTATACATTCGACTATACGGGCCGAGCCGGGATTTACGGGAAATCGCGGGTTTTCGGTTGCCGGCGATTAAACTGCTTTCATTCGGCGTCTCATCAAAAATGAAAATTTTTGAAAACTACAAGTCTCATGGGTTTTAGTGGTGAAAAAATAATTTTAAAAATCGTTCGGGAAATGAGTTTACTCCCTGGGTACTTTCTTTGTATACATTCGACTATACGGCCGAGCCGGGATTTACGGGAAATCGCGGGTTTTCGGTTGCCGGCGATTAAACTGCTTTCATTCGGCGTCTCATCAAAAATGAAAATTTTTGAAAACTACAAGTCTCATGGTTTTAGTGGTGAAAAAATAATTTTAAAAATCGTTCGGAAATGAGTTTACTCCCTGCTACTTTCTTTGTATACATTCGACTATACGGGATTTACGGGAAATCGCGGGTTTTCGGTTGCCGGCGATTAAACTGCTTTCATTCGGCGTCTCATCAAAAATGAAAATATTTTTGAAAACTACAAGTCTCATGGGTTTTAGTGGTGAAAAAATAATTTTAAAAATCGTTCGGGAAATGAGTTTACTCCCTGCTTACTTTCTTTGTATACATTCGACTATACGGGCCGAGCCGGGATTTACGGGAAATCGCGGGTTTTCGGTTGCCGGCGATTAAACTGCTTTCATTCGGCGTCTCATCAAAAATGAAAACATTTTTGAAAACTACAAGTCTCATGGTTTTAGTGGTGAAAAAATAATTTTAAAAATCGTTCGGGAAATGAGTTTACTCCCTGGGTACTTTCTTTGTATACATTCCTATACGGGCGAGCCCGGGATTTACGGGAAATCGCGGGTTTTCGGTTGCCGGCGATTAAACTGCTTTCATTCGGCGTCTCATCAAAAATGAAAATATTTTTGAAAACTACAAGTCTCATGGGTTTTAGTGGTGAAAAAATAATTTTAAAAATCGTTCGGGAAATGAGTTTACTCCCTGGGTACTTTCTTTGTATACATTCGACTATACGGGATTTACGGGAAATCGCGGGTTTTCGGTTGCCGGCGATTAAACTGCTTTCATTCGGCGTCTCATCAAAAATGAAAATATTTTTGAAAACTACAAGTCTCATGGGTTTTAGTGGTGAAAAAATAATTTTAAAAATCGTTCGGGAAATGAGTTTACTCCCTGCTTACTTTCTTTGTATACATTCGACTATACGGGCCGAGCCGGGATTTACGGGAAATCGCGGGTTTTCGGTTGCCGGCGATTAAACTGCTTTCATTCGGCGTCTCATCAAAAATGAAAAATTTTTGAAAACTACAAGTCTCATGGGTTTTAGTGGTGAAAAAATAATTTTAAAAATCGTTCGGGAAATGAGTTTACTCCCTGGGTACTTTCTTTGTATACATTCGACTATACGCCGAGCCGGGATTTACGGGAAATCGCGGGTTTTCGGTTGCCGGATTAAACTGCTTTCATTCGGCGTCTCATCAAAAATGAAAATATTTTTGAAAACTACAAGTCTCATGGGTTTTAGTGGTGAAAAAATAATTTTAAAAATCGTTCGGGAAATGAGTTTACTCCCTGGGTACTTTCTTTGTATACATTCCACTATACGGCCGAGCCGGGATTTACGGGAAATCGCGGGTTTTCGGTTGCCGGATTAAACTGGTTTCATTCGGCGTCTCATCAAAAATGAAAAATTTTTGAAAACTACAAGTCTCATGGGTTTTAGTGGTGAAAAAATAATTTTAAAAATCGTTCGGGAAATGAGTTTACTCCCTGGGTACTTTCTTTGTATACATTCGACTATACGGCCGAGCCGGGATTTACGGGAAATCGCGGGTTTTCGGTTGCCGGCGATTAAACTGGTTTCATTCGGCGTCTCATCAAAAATGAAAATATTTTTGAAAACTGCAAGTCTCATGGTTTTAGTGGTGAAAAAATAATTTTAAAAATCGTTCGGGAAATGAGTTTACTCCCTGCTTACTTTCTTTGTATACATTCGACTATACGGGCCGAGCCGGGATTTACGGGAAATCGCGGGTTTTCGGTTGCCGGCGATTAAACTGCTTTCATTCGGCGTCTCATCAAAAATGAAAATTTTTGAAAACTACAAGTCTCATGGGTTTTAGTGGTGAAAAAATAATTTTAAAAATCGTTCGGGAAATGAGTTTACTCCCTGGTACTTTCTTTGTATACATTCGACTATACGGCCGAGCCCGGGATTTACGGGAAATCGCGGGTTTTCGGTTCCGGCGATTAAACTGCTTTCATTCGGCGTCTCATCAAAAATGAAAATATTTTTGAAAACTACAAGTCTCATGGGTTTTAGTGGTGAAAAAATAATTTTAAAAATCGTTCGGGAAATGAGTTTACTCCCTGCTTACTTTCTTTGTATACATTCGACTATACGGGCCGAGTCCGGGATTTACGGGAAATCGCGGGTTTTCGGTTGCCGGCGATTAAACTGCTTTCATTCGGCGTCTCATCAAAAATGAAAACATTTTTGAAAACTACAAGTCTCATGGGTTTTAGTGGTGAAAAAATAATTTTAAAAATCGTTCGGGAAATGAGTTTACTCCCTGGGTACTTTCTTTGTATACATTCCACTATACGGGCCGAGCCCGGGATTTACGGGAAATCGCGGGTTTTCGGTTTCCGGAGATTAAACTGGTTTCATTCGGCGTCTCATCAAAAATGAAAACATTTTTGAAAACTACAAGTCTCATGGTTTTAGTGGTGAAAAAATAATTTTAAAAATCGTTCGGGAAATGAGTTTACTCCCTGCTACTTTCTTTGTATACATTCGACTATACCGAGGGGATTTACGGGAAATCGCGGGTTTTCGGTTGCCGGATTAAACTGCTTTCATTCGGCGTCTCATCAAAAATGAAAATTTTTGAAAACTACAAGTCTCATGGGTTTTAGTGGTGAAAAAATAATTTTAAAAATCGTTCGGGAAATGAGTTTACTCCCTGCTTACTTTCTTTGTATACATTCGACTATACGGGCCGAGCCGGGATTTACGGGAAATCGCGGGTTTTCGGTTGCCGGCGATTAAACTGCTTTCATTCGGCGTCTCATCAAAAATGAAAATTTTTGAAAACTACAAGTCTCATGGGTTTTAGTGGTGAAAAAATAATTTTAAAAATCGTTCGGGAAATGAGTTTACTCCCTGCTACTTTCTTTGTATACATTCGACTATACGGCCGAGCCGGGATTTACGGGAAATCGCGGGTTTTCGGTTGCCGGATTAAACTGCTTTCATTCGGCGTCTCATCAAAAATGAAAATATTTTTGAAAACTACAAGTCTCATGGGTTTTAGTGGTGAAAAAAAATTTTAAAAATCGTTCGGGGAAATGAGTTTACTCCCTGCTTACTTTCTTTGTATACATTCGAGTTATACGGGCCGAGCCGGGATTTACGGGAAATCGCGGGTTTTTCGGTTGCCGGCGATTAAACTGCTTTCATTTGGCGTCTCATCAAAAAATGAAAACATTTTTGAAAACTACAAGTCTCATGAGTTTTAGTGGTGAAAATATAATTTTAAAAATCATTCGGGAAATGAGTTTTACTCCTGGGTACTTTCTTTGTATACATCCACTATACGGACCGAGCCGGGATTTACAGGAAATCGCGGGGTTTTCGGTTTCCGGAGATTAAACTGGTTTTCATTCGGCGTCTCATCAAAAATGAAAACATTTTGAAAACTGCAAGTCTCGTGGGTTTTAGTGGTGAAAAAATAATTTTAAAAATCGTTCGGGAAATGAGTTTTACTCCCTGGGTAACTTTCTTTGTATACATTCCACTATACGGACCGAGCCAGGGATTTACGGGAAATCGCGGTTTTCGGTTTTCCGGAGATTGAACTGGTTTCATTCGGCGTCTCATCAAAAATGAAAACATTTTTAAAACTACAAGTCTCATGGGTTTTAGTGGTGAAAAAATAATTTTAAAAATTGTTCGGGGAAATGAGTTTACTCCCTGGGTACTTTCTTTGTATACGTTCCACTATACGGACCGAGCCCGGGATTTACGGGAAATCGCGGGTTTTCGGTTTCCGGAGATTAAACTGGTTTCATTCGGCGTCTCATCAAAAATGAAAATATTTTTGAAAAACTGCAAGTCTCATGAGTTTTAGTGGGTGAAAAAATAATTTGAAAAATCGTTCGGGAAATGAGTTTACTCCCTGCTTACTTTCTTTGTATACATTCGACTATACGGGATTTAACGGGAAATCGCGGGTTTTCGGTTGCCGGCGATTAAACTGCTTTCATTCGGCGTCTCAATAAAAATGAAAACAATTTTGTGAAAACTACCAGTCTCATGGGTTTTAGTGGTGAAAAATAATTTTAAAATCGTCGGGAAATGAGTTTACTCCCTGGGTACTGTCTTTGTATACATTCCACTATTTGGGCCGAGCCCGGGATTTACGGGAAATCGCGGGTCTTCGGTTTCCGGAGATTAAACTGGTTTTCATTCGGCGTCTCATCAAAAATGAAAATATTTTTGAAAACTGCAAGTCCAAGAATTTTAGTGGTGAAAAAATAATTTTAAAAATCGTTCGGAAATGAGTTTACTCCATGCTTACTTTCTTTGTATACATTCGACTATACGGGAATTTACGAAAAAATCGCGGGGTTTTTCGGTTCCCGGAGATTAAACTGGTTTCATTCGGCGTCTCATCAAAAAATGAAAATATTTTTGAAAACTGCAAGTCTCAAAGAATTTTAGTGGTGAAAAAATAATTTTAAAAAATCGTTCGGGAAATGAGTTTATTCCCTGGTACTTTTTTTTGGTATACATTCCACTAATATGGGCCGAGCCCGGATTTACGGGAAATCGCGGGTTTTCGGTTTCCGGAGATTAAACTGGTTTTATTCGGCGTCTCATCAAAAAAGAAATATTTTTGAAAACTGCAAGTCTCATGAGTTTTAGTGGTGGAAAATAATTTTAAAAATCGTTTGGGAAATGAGTTTTACTCCCTGCTTACTGTCTTTGTATACATTCGACTATACGGGATTTACGGGAAATCGCGGGGTTTTCGGTTGCCGGCGATTAAACTGCTTTCATTCGGCGTCTCATCAAAAACGAAAACATTTTTGAAAACTACAAGTCTCATGGGTTTTAGTGGTGAAAAAATAATTTTAAAATCGTTCGGGAAATGAGTTTACTCCCTGGGTACTTTTTTTGTATACATTCCACTATATGGGCCTAAGCCCGGGATTTACGGGAAATCGCGGGTTTTCGGTTTCCGGAGATTAAACTGGTTTTATTCGGCGTCTCATCAAAAAGAAAATATTTTTGAAAACTGCAAGTCTCATGAGTTTTAGTGGTGGAAAAATAATTTTAAAAAATCGTTTGAGAAATGAGTTTACTCCCTGCTTACTGTCTTTGTATACATTCGACTATACGGGATTTACGGGAAATCGCGGGGTTTCGGTTGCCGGCGATTAAACTGCTTTCATTCGGCGTCTCATCAAAAATGAAAATATTTTTGACAACTACAAGTCTCATGGGTTTTAGTGGTGAAAAAATAATTTTAAAAATCGTTTGGGAAATGAGTTTACTCCCGGGGTACTTTTTTTGTATACATTCGACTATACGGGCAGAGACCGGGATTTAGGGGAAATCGCTGGTTTTTCGGTTGCCGGCGATTAAACTGCTTTCATTCAGCGTCTCATCAAAAATGAAAACATTTTTGAAAACTACAAGACTCATGGGTTTTAGTGTTGAAAAAATAATTTTAAAAAATCGTTCGGGAAATGAGTTTACTCCCTGGGTACTTTCTTTGTATACATTCGACTATACGGGCCGAGCCCGGGATTTACGGGAAATCGCGGGTTTTCCGTTGCCGGAGATTAAAATGGTTTCATTCGGCGTCTCATCAAAAATGAAAATATTTTTGAAAAACTACAAGACTCATGGGGTTTTAGTGGTTAAAAAATAATTTTAAAAAATCGTTCTGGAAATGAGTTTACTCCCTGGGTACTTTCTTTGTATACATTCGACTATACGGGCCGAGCCCGGGATTTACGGGAAATCACGGGTTTTCGGTTTGCCGAGATTAAACAGGTTTCATTCGGCGTCTCATCAAAAATAAAAGCATTTTTGAAAACTACAAGTCTCATGGGTTTTAGTGGTGAAAAAATAATTTTAAAAAATCGTTCCGGAAATGCGTTTACTCCCTGGGTACTTTCTTTGTATACATTCGACTATACGGGCAGAGCCCGGGATTTAGGGGAAATCGCGGGTTTTTGGTTGCCGGCGATTAAAACTGCTTTCTTTCGGCGTCTCATCAAAAATGAAAACATTTTTAAAAACTACAAGAATCATGGGTTTTAGTGGTGAAAAAATAATTTTAAAAATCGTTCGGGAAATGAGTTTACTCCTGGGTACTTTTTTGTATACATTCGACTATACGAGCAGAGCCCGGGATTTAGGGGCAATCGCGGGTTTTTTATTGCCGGCGATTAAACTGCTTTCTTTCGGCGTCTCATCAAAAATGAAACATTTTTGAAAACTACAAGAATCATGGGTTTTAGTGGTGAAAAAATAATTTTAAAAATCGTTCGGGAAATGAGTTTACTCCCTGCTTACTTTCTTTGTATACATTCGACTATACGGGCAGAGCCCACGGTCATTTACGGCAGGAAAAAAAGTGTGCGCATGCGCCATTATTTGTTGTCAAATTTTCTGCGGCAAGCGATCCATAATGGCCACCATCGCACGTGCTTCAATTTCCCCTTAAAAACAAATGTTTTTTGAGCCTCTGCGGTAGAGATCATCTCTTAAATAGGTTTTATTTAGTAGAGCAGGCCTTGGACTATACAAAAACTCTAGATTCGACTACCCGATCACTTTCACTTTTGTTGGGAGGAGTCAGAAAGAGTAGCAATGTTTTGATCATAAAATTTTATATGTTGGTGGAAAATGAAGATATTTGCCTTCCAACGCAAAGTCATGCTTTGAGACATGTTTTTTCTGAAAGGTGATAGCCTGTTTTATCAAATAAAACCAGTGGTTTGTGGCTGCCACTTTTTTTCTGAAAGAAATTGGTCCCTTGGAAATGACCTTTCACAAGACTTCATAAATCGGTAAATATCATTATTTTAAATGCACTCAATAAGATAAATATAAGCAATAAACTAGTGTTAGATGTGAAAAATGTTGCTTGTGGCTACCCCCTAACCTTTCACATATATATATATAGTCCCAGTTCCCCAAAAATGGTTAGGGTTTATTAATAATTCTGCTAAAAATAATATTTCGTAGCGAAGGTTTGTTTGTTAATGAAAAATCTCATACCAAAAGAAATTGAAAAATCAATAATATTTTTCTATAATATGTATATAATTAACAAAACAACAAGTAACACTAAACCATAGATGCTCCTGTGCATTTATCTGTTCGTACCCTGGAAAAATTTTTGGACTTATATAATTGAGGCTTATGCCGAGTTTTTTGTGGTGTCTGATAAATCATGAAAAATTTATGTTTATCTCGCCAAAAAAAGTAGTTTTCATCAGAAAAAAGTCAGGGATTTCACAGAAATATGATAAACATTAACTCTGTACATTTTTCATGCACACTTTGCTATCATTTACATGCTTTTTTATAAAAGCATTAGATTTTTTAAAAGATAAGAGCTTTTTGTAGGCCCTGCCGTCTGCTCAATCATTGTTTTCCAAACCAAAAATAACCTAGCCTGATATTTCCATGGAGTAAGGACAATCCAGGTTGTGAATTCTCTTTCAAGCTATTGTTTTTGCTGGTGATTGTTTCTTTGCTCACCCATGTACAATATCTAATATTCACTATTTTTTGTGAACACAGAGCTTCATCACCAGCAACAAAGAAGTTTCAGAAAGATTTTTATATAACTAAGAAAAAAATAACAACAAAATGGTCTGAAAGTGTTTGAAAATTAGGAGCAGCTAGCCTCAGCAGATTTTACTGGTCTTATAAAAACATGTATATACTTTTTATTATTTGCTAAAATTAAGATTCTTTTACATATCTATTTTACATGTATATAGGTTTATATAAGCAGGTAGCTTATATTGTATTTTCTGTTTTTTTTACATTTTAGGGAACCAGTACCAAATTGTTCTATGATACAAAACATGTTGGCACGGTTTCATTGAAGTAATTTTGACCCAACAATTCACAATTTCAAGCGTCATTCAAACGTGATTTGCATGTAAAGATTTGTTGACAGAAGCGGTTAAAAAAAAGATGGGACAATGATGAAAACAGAAGAGCTTACTGATTTGCTTGATTACCACTTTTTGTTGGATGCGTTTGAAATACCATAATGCTTCGAATAAACGGCTGGGGGCGTTTATTAAATTTTTTGACATTTTTAGAGGGGGGCTATTCGAGGGGGGCTATTCGAGGGGGGCGTTTAAAAGAGGGGGGCGTTTATTAAATTTTTTACACTTCGTCTCTTTTGCAGTTTTTAAGGATACCTATAATATATCTTCACATCAGAAAATAAAAGATATTCACATGTTTTGGAGAATGAACTTCAAAAGCGAAATTTCCAAACCTTTTTTAAGATTTAGGAAAAAGGGTGTTTATAGAAAATTTCCTTATTTTACCAATGTATCAATATGAGAGATTGTGTTTAGTTGTATTTATGAAATTTCTATATTATAATAGCACCATTAAAATTGTCTTTTAATTAAAAGAGCAAAACAACAATAGTTATTGATGTTTTCATATACTTTTACTATCGCCTCGAATAAACGCTCACTTATGAGGCGTCTATTCGAGGGGGGGCGTTTATGTAAAAAATGACTGAAAAGGGGGCGTCTATTCGAGGGGGCGTTTAATAGAAGGGGGCGTTTATTCGAAGCATTATGGTAAGAATATATTCGTTAAATACAGATATATGATTTGAAATAAAAAATACTTGTAATAGCCTAATTTGTAAATTATTTTTATATAATTCAGATTAACTTTCGTGGTGAAAAATCTCACGATAAGGGAATGGTTTAGGCTGAAATGTCTAAAAATGTGTAAATTGTTTAGCTTTTTCGTTTAACATTATAACTGTACAAAATTTTTTCATTGCAATGAGTTGCTAGTCTAATAACAACAACAACAATGATAAATATTTAAAGTGTTTCTAGCCCAGAAAATCACAAAAACCTATTGTTAGTGGATTATTTCCACTGGGGTCCACTGAGTCTGAGTGAAGCTAGTTTTCTCACATTTACGTTTAGCTCTAGCAGGCTTCTAGAAAACTATTCAAGACCAACCTTAGAGCTAGCTAAGGGTACAGATTAGATGAAGTATTTTTTTCCTTTACAACACTAAAGTGGCATTTAAAGTTTAATTTTAGAAGTATAATATCGTTTTGTTCTTTGTTTATTAGCGTCTATTTTACATTTCTAATAGTTGTCAACCATTTTTTTTTTGTGAAAACGAAAGTGAAATGTATGGTGTAGAAAAGCTCAACATTTTAGTAGTAAAAAAAGTGGCAGCTACTACCTAATACGATAGAACGCTCGATAAGGGATACATGCAAACAGGAAAAGTAATTTATAGGCAAAACTTTGCGTCAGAATGTTGTACAACAGTGTTCTTGTAGTGGTAAATTGTGAGCTAGCCATCCGGGCTTTTGTGGACCTTGCCGTCTGTTTATGCTGCCCCGGGTAGCAAACAGAGGCGAAATAGTAGTCTATTGGTCATCCTTCTTTAGTTTTAAAAGAAAAAAATGTTAAATTTTCTTTTATTATGCGACTAAAACAAGATAATAGAGAGTGAGGTCAATATCGATGACGTCATGATTTTATGCCGTAGCCGCTTTTTTTAAAAAAAAATTTCGGCGCATGCGCACACTTTTTTTCCTTAAAATCGCTGTTTTGAACGACCCTGAGCCCGGGATTTAGGGGCAATCGCGGGTTTTCGGTTGCCGGCGATTAAACTGCTTTCATTCAGCGTCTCATCAAAAATGAAAACATTTTTGAAAACTACAAGACTCATGGGTTTTAGTGGTGAAAAAATAATTTTAAAAATCGTTCGGGAAATGAGTTTACTCCCTGCTTACTTTCTTTGTATACATTCGACTATACGGGCAGAGCCCACGGTCATTTACGTCAGGAAAAAAAGTGTGCGCATGCGCCATTATTTGTTGTCAAATTCTCCGCGGCAAGCGATCCATAATGGCCACCATCGCACGTGCTTCAATTTCCCCTTAAAAACAAACGTTTTTTGAGCCTCTGCGGTAGAGATCATCTCTTAAATAGGTTTTATTTTAGTAGTCAGGCCTTGGACTATACAAAAACTCTAGATTCGACTACCCGATCACTTTCACTTTTGTTGGGAGGAGTCAGAAAGAGTAGCAATGTTTTGATCATAAAATTTTATATGTTGGTGGAAAATGAAGATATTTGCCTTCCAACGCAAAGTCATGCTTTGAGACATGTTTTTTCTGAAAGGTGATAGCCTGTTTTATCAAATAAAACCAGTGGTTTGTGGCTGCCACTTTTTTTCTGAAAGAAATTGGTCCTTGGAAATGACCTTTCACAAGACTTCATAAATCGGTAAATATCATTACTTTAAATGCACTCAATAAGATAAATATAAGCAATAAACTAGTGTTAGATGTGAAAAATGTTGCTTGTGGCTACCCCCTAACCTTTCACATATATATATATAGTCCCAGTTCCCCAAAAATGGTTAGGGTTTATTAATAATTCTGCTAAAAATTAATATTTCGTAGCGAAGGTTTGTTTGTTAATGAAAAATCTCATACCAAAAGAAATTGAAAAATCAATAATATTTTTCTATAATATGTATATAATTAACAAAACAACAAGTAACACTAAACCATAGATGCTCCTGTGCATTTATCTGTTCGTACCCTGGAAAAATTTTTGGACTTATATAATTGAGGCTTATGCCGAGTTTTTGTGGTGTCTGATAAATCATGAAAAATTTATGTTTATCTCGCCAAAAAAAATAGTTTCATCATAAAAAAGTCAGGGATTTCACAGAAATATGATGAAACATTAACTCTGTACATTTTTCATGCACACTTTGCTATCATTTTACATGCTTTTTTATAAAAGCATTAGATTTTTTAAAAGATAAGAGCTTTTTGTAGGCCCTGCCGTCTGCTCAATCATTGTTTTCCAAACCAAAAATAACCTAGCCTGATATTTCCATGGAGTAAGGACAATCCAGGTTGTGAATTCTCTTTCAAGCTATTGTTTTTGCTGGTGATTGTTTCTTTGCTCACCCATGTACAATATCTAATATTCACTATTTTTTGTGAACACAGAGCTTCATCACCAGCAACAAAGAAGTTTCAGAAAGATTTTTATATAACTAAGAAAAAAATAACAACAAAATGGTCTGAAAATGTTTGAAAATTAGGAGCAGCTAGCCTCAGCAGATTTTACTGGTCTTATAAAAAATGTATATACTTTTTATTATTTGCTAAAATTAAGATTCTTTTACATATCTATTTTACATGTATATAGGTTTATATAAACAGGTAGCTTATATTGTATTTTCTGTTTTTTTTACATTTTAGGGAACCAGTCCAAATTGTTCTATGATACAAAACATGTTGGCACGGTTTCATTGAAGTAATTTTGACCCAACAATTCACAATTTCAAGCGTCATTCAAACGTGATTTGCATGTAAAGATTTGTTGACAGAAGCGGTTAAAAAAAAGATGGGACAATGATGAAACAGAAGAGCTTACTGATTTGCTTGATTACCACTTTTTGTTGGATGCGTTTGAAATACCATAATGCTTCGAATAAACGGCTGGGGCGTTTATTAAATTTTTTGACATTTTTAGAGGGGGGCTATTCGAGGGGGGCTATTCGAGGGGGGCGTTTAAAAGAGGGGGGCGTTTATTAAATTTTTTACACTTCGTCTCTTTTGCAGTTTTTAAGGATACCTATAATATATCTTCACATCAGAAAATAAAAGATATTCACATGTTTTGGAGAATGAACTTCAAAAGCGAAATTTCCAACCTTTTTTAAGATTTAGGAAAAAGGGTGTTTATAGAAAATTTCCTTATTTTACCAATGTATCAATATGAGAGATTGTGTTTAGTTGTATTTATGAAATTTCTATATTATAATAGCACCATTAAAATTGTCTTTTAATTAAAAGAGCAAAACAACAATAGTTATTGATGTTTTCATATACTTTTACTATCGCCTCGAATAAACGCTCACTTATGAGGCGTCTATTCGAGGGGGGCGTTTATGTAAAAAATGACTGAAAAAGGGGCGTCTATTCGAGGGGGCGTTTAATAGAAGGGGGCGTTTATTCGAAGCATTATGGTAAGAATATATTCGTTAAATACAGATATATGATTGAAATAAAAAATACTTGTAATAGCCTAATTTGTAAATTATTTTTATATAATTCAGATTAACTTTCGTGGTGAAAAATCTCACGATTAGGGAATGGTCTAGGCTGAAATGTCTAAAAATGTGTAAATTGTTAGCTTTTTCGTTTAACATTATAACTGTACAAAATTTTTTCATTTGCAATGAGTTGCTAGTCTAATAACAACAACAACAATGATAAATATTTAAAGTGTTTCTAGCCCAGAAAATCACAAAAACCTATTGTTAGTGGATTATTTCCACTGGGGTCCACTGAGTCTGAGTGAAGCTAGTTTTCTCACATTTGCGTTTAGCTCTAGCAGGCTTCTAGAAAACTATTCAAGACCAACCTTAGAGCTAGCTAAGGGTACAGATTAGATGAAGTATTTTTTTCCTTTACAACACTAAAGTGGCATTTAAAGTTTAATTTTAGAAGTATAATATCGTTTGTTCTTTGTTTATTAGCGTCTATTTTACATTTCTAATAGTTGTCAACCATTTTTTTTTTGTGAAAACGAAAGTGAAATGTATGGTGTAGAAAAGCTCAACATTTTAGTAGTAAAAAAAGTGGCAGCTACTACCTAATACGATAGAACGCTCGATAAGGGATACATGCAAACAGGAAAAGTAATTTTTAGGCAAAACTTTGCGTCAGAATGTTGTACAACAGTGTTCTTGTAGTGGTAAATTGTGAGCTAGCCATCCGGGCTTTTGTGGACCTTGCCGTCTGTTTATGCTGCCCCGGGTAGCAAACAGAGGCGAAATAGTAGTCTATGGTCATCCTTCTTTAGTTTTAAAAGAAAAAAATGTTAAATTTTCTTTTATTGGGCGACTAAAACAAGATAATAGAGAGTGAGGTCAATATCGATGACGTCATAATTTTATGCCGTAGCCGCTTTTTTTAAAAAAAATTTCGGCGCATGCGCACACTTTTTTTCCTTAAAATCGCTGTTTTGAACGACCGTGAGCCCGGGATTTAGGGGAGGTCGCGGGTTTTCGGTTGCCGGCGATTAAACTGCTTTCATTCAGCGTCTCATCAAAAATGAAAACATTTTTGAAAACTACAAGACTCATGGGTTTTAGTGGTGAAAAAATAATTTTAAAAATCGTTCGGGAAATGAGTTTACTCCCTGGGTACTTTCTTTGTATACATTCCACTCTACGGGCCGAGCCCGGGATTTACGGGAAATCGCGGGTTTTCGGTTTCCGGTGATTAAACTGGTTTCATTCGGCGTCTCATCAAAAATGAAAATATTTTGGAAAACTGCAAGTCTCATGAGTTTTAGTGGTGAAAAATAATTTTAAAAATCGTTCGGGAAATGAGTTTATTCCCTGCTTACTTTCTTTGTATACATTCGACTATACGGGCAGAGCCCGGGATTTAGGGGCAATCGCGGGTGTTCGGTTGCCGGCGATTAAACTGTTTTCATTCGGCGTCTCATCAAAAATGAAAACATTTTTGAAAACTACAAGACTCATGGGTTTTAGTGGTGAAAAAATAATTTTAAAAATCGTTCGGGAAATGAGTTTACTCCCTGCTTACTTTCTTTGTATACATTTGACTATACGGGATTTACGGGAAATCGCGGGTTTTCGGTTGCCGGCGATTAAACTGCTTTCATTCAGCGTCTCATCAAAAATGAAAAACATTTTTGAAAACTACAAGACTCATGGGTTTTAGTGGTGAAAAATAATTTTAAAAATCGTTCGGGAAATGAGTTTACTCCCTGCTTACTTTCTTTGTATACATTTGACTATACGGGATTTACGGGAAATCGCGGGTTTTCGGTTGCCGGCGATTAAACTGCTTTCATTCGGCGTCTCATCAAAAATGAAAATATTTTTGAAAACTACAAGTCTCATGGGATTTAGTGGTGAAAAAATAATTTTAAAAATCGTTCGGGAAATGAGTTTACTCCCTGGGTACTTTCTTTGTATACATTCCACTATACGGGATTTACGGGAAATCGCGGGTTTTCGGTTGCCGGCGATTAAATTGGTTTCATTCGGCGTCTCATAAAAATGAAAACATTTTTGAAAACTACAAGCCTCATGGGTTTTAGTGGTGAAAAAATAATTTTAAAATCGTTCGGGAAATGAGTTTACTCCCTGCTTACTTTCTTTGTATACATTCGAGTATACGGGCCGAGCCGGGATTTACGGGAAATCGCGGGTTTTCGGTTGCCGGCGATTAAACTGCTTTCATTCGGCGTCTCATCAAAAATGAAAACATTTTTAAAAACTACAAGTCTCGTGGGTTTTAGTGGTGAAAAAATAATTTTAAAAATCGTTCGGGAAATGAGTTTACTCCCTGGGTACTTTCTTTGTATACATTCCACTATACGGACCGAGCCCGGGATTTACGGGAAATCGCGGGTTTTCGGTTTCCGGAGATTAAACTGGTTTCATTCGGCGTCTCATCAAAAATGAAAACATTTTTGAAAACTACAAGTCTCGTGGGTTTTAGTGGTGGAAAAATAATTTTAAAATTCGTTCGGGAAATGAGTTTACTCCCTGGGTACTTTCTTTGTATACATTCGACTATACGGGCCGAGTCCGGGATTTACGGGAAATCGCGGGTTTTCTGTTGCCGGCGATTAAACTGCTTTCATTCGGCGTCTCATCAAAAATGAAAACATTTTTGAAAACTACAAGTCTCATGGGTTTTAGTGGTGAAAAAATAATTTTAAAAATCGTTCGGGAAATGAGTTTAATCCCTGGTTACTTTCTTTGTATACATTGCACTATACGGACCGAGCCCGGGATTTACGGGAAATCGCGGGTTTTCGGTTTCCGGAGATTAAACTGGTTTCATTCGGCGTCTCATCAAAAATGAAAACATTTTTGAAAACTACAAGTCTCGTGGGTTTTAGTGGTGGAAAAATAATTTTAAAATTCGTTCGGGAAATGAGTTTACTCCCTGGGTACTTTCTTTGTATACATTCCACTATACGGGCCGAGTCCGGGATTTACGGGAAATCGCTGGTTTTCGGTTGCCGGCGATTAAACTGCTTTCATTCGGCGTCTCATCAAAAATGAAAACATTTTTGAAAACTACAAGTCTCATGGGTTTTAGTGGTGAAAAAATAATTTGAAAAATCGTTCGGGAAATGAGTTTACTCCCTGGGTACTTTCTTTGTATACATTCCACTATACGGACCGAGCCCGGGATTTACTGGAAATCGCGGGTTTTCGATTTCCGGAGATTAAACTGGTTTCATTCGGCGTCTCATCAAAAATGAAAATATTTTTGAAAACTGCAAGTCTCATGAGTTTTAGTGGTGAAAAAATAATTTGAAAAATCGTTCGGTAAATGAGTTTACTCCCTGCTTACTTTCTTTGTATACATTCGACTATACGGGATTTACGGGAAATCGCGGGTTTTCGGTTGCCGGCGATTAAACTGCTTTCATTCGGCGTCTCATCAAAAATGAAAATATTTTTGAAAACTACAAGTCTCATGGGTTTTAGTGGTGAAAAAATAATTTTAAAATCGTTCGGGAAATGAGTTTACTCCCTGCTTACTTTCTTTGTATACATTCGAGTATACGGGCCGAGCCGGGATTTACGGGAAATCGCGGGTTTTCGGTTGCCGGCGATTAAACTGCTTTCATTCGGCGTCTCATCAAAAATGAAAACATTTTTGAAAACTACAAGTCTCGTGGGTTTTAGTGGTGAAAAAATAATTTTAAAAATCGTTCGGGAAATGAGTTTACTTCCTGGGTACTTTCTTTGTATACATTCGACTATACGAGCCGAGTCCGGGATTTACGGGAAATCGCAGGTTTTCGGTTGCCGGCGATTAAACTGGTTTCATTCGGCGTCTCATCAAAAATGAAAACATTTTTGAAAACTACAAGTCTCATGGGTTTTAGTGGTGAAAAAATAATTTTAAAAATCGTTCGGGAAATGAGTTTACTCCCTGGGTACTTTCTTTGTATACATTGCACTATACGGACCGAGCCCGGGATTTACGGGAAATCGCGGGTTTTCGGTTTCCGGAGATTAAACTGGTTTCATTCGGCGTCTCATCAAAAATGAAAACATTTTTGAAAACTACAAGTCTCGTGGGTTTTAGTGGTGGAAAAATAATTTTAAAATTCGTTCGGGAAATGAGTTTACTCCCTGGGTACTTTCTTTGTATACATTCGACTATACGGGCCGAGTCCGGGATTTACGGGAAATCGCTGGTTTTCGGTTGCCGGCGATTAAACTGCTTTCATTCGGCGTCTCATCAAAAATGAAAACATTTTTGAAAACTACAAGTCTCATGGGTTTTAGTGGTGAAAAAATAATTTTAAAAATCGTTCGGGAAATGAGTTTACTCCCTGGGTACTTTCTTTGTATACATTCCACTATACGGACCGAGCCCGGGATTTACGGGAAATCGCGGGTTTTCGATTTCCGGAGATTAAACTGGTTTCATTCGGCGTCTCATCAAAAATGAAAATATTTTTGAAAACTGCAAGTCTCATGAGTTTTAGTGGTGAAAAAATAATTTGAAAAATCGTTCGGTAAATGAGTTTACTCCCTGCTTACTTTCTTTGTATACATTCGACTATACGGGATTTACGGGAAATCGCGGGTTTTCGGTTGCCGGCGATTAAACTGCTTTCATTCGGCGTCTCATCAAAAATGAAAATATTTTTGAAAACTACAAGTCTCATGGGTTTTAGTGGTGAAAAAATAATTTTAAAAATCGTTCGGGAAATGAGTTTACTCCCTGCTTACTTTCTTTGTATACATTCGAGTATACGGGCCGAGCCGGGATTTACGGGAAATCGCGGGTTTTCGGTTGCCGGCGATTAAACTGCTTTCATTCGGCGTCTCATCAAAAATGAAAACATTTTTGAAAACTACAAGTCTCATGGGTTTTAGTGGTGAAAAAATAATTTTAAAAATCGTTCGGGAAATGAGTTTACTCCCTGGGTACTTTCTTTGTATACATTCGACTATACGGCCGAGCCGGGATTTACGGGAAATCGCGGGTTTTCGGTTGCCGGCGATTAAACTGCTTTCATTCGGCGTCTCATCAAAAATGAAAATATTTTTGAAAACTACAAGTCTCATGGGTTTTAGTGGTGAAAAAATAATTTTAAAAATCGTTCGGGAAATGAGTTTACTCCCTGGGTACTTTCTTTGTATACATTCGACTATACGGGTCGAGCCGGGATTTACGGGAAATCGCGGGTTTTCGGTTGCCGGCGATTAAACTGCTTTCATTCGGCGTCTCATCAAAAATGAAAACATTTTTGAAAACTACAAGTCTCATGGGTTTTAGTGGTGAAAAAATAATTTTAAAAATCGTTCGGGAAATGAGTTTACTCCCTGGGTACTTTCTTTGTATACATTCCACTATACGGACCGAGCCCGGGATTTACGGGAAATCGCGGGTTTTCGATTTCCGGAGATTAAACTGGTTTCATTCGGCGTCTCATCAAAAATGAAAATATTTTTGAAAACTGCAAGTCTCATGAGTTTTAGTGGTGAAAAAATAATTTTAAAAATCGTTCGGGAAATGAGTTTACTCCCTGTTACTTTCTTTGTATACATTCGACTATACGGGATTTACGGGAAATCGCGGATTTTCGGTTGCCGGCAATTAAACTGCTTTCATTCGGCGTCTCATCAAAAATGAAAATATTTTTGAAAACTACAAGTCTCATGGGTTTTAGTGGTGAAAAAATAATTTTAAAATCGTTCGGGAAATGAGTTTACTCCCTGCTTACTTTCTTTGTATACATTCCACTATACGGGCCGAGCCCGGGATTTACGGGAAATCGCGGGTTTTCGGTTTCCGGAGATTAAACTGCTTTCATTCGGCGTCTCATCAAAAATGAAAACATTTTTGAAAACTACAAGTCTCATGGGTTTTAGTGGTGAAAAAATAATTTTAAAAATCGTTCGGGAAATGAGTTTACTCCCTGGGTACTTTCTTTGTATACATTCCACTATACGGACCGAGCCGGGATTTACGGGAAATCGCGGGTTTTCGGTTTCCGGAGATTAAACTGGTTTCATTCGGCGTCTCATCAAAAATGAAAACATTTTTGAAAACTACAAGTCTCATGGGTTTTAGTGGTGAAAAAATAATTTTAAAATCGTTCGGGAAATGAGTTTACTCCCTGGGTACTTTCTTTGTATACATTCGACTATACGGGCCGAGCCCGGGATTTACGGGAAATCGCGGGTTTTCGGTTGCCGGCGATTAAACTGCTTTCATTCGGCGTCTCATCAAAAATGAAAACATTTTTGAAAACTACAAGTCTCATGGGTTTTAGTGGTGAAAAAATAATTTTAAAAATCGTTCGGGAAATGAGTTTACTCCCTGGGTACTTTCTTTGTATACATTCCACTATACGGACGAGCCCGGGATTTACGGGAAATCGCGGGTTTTCGGTTTCCGGAGATTAAACTGGTTTCATTCGGCGTCTCATCAAAAATGAAAACATTTTTGAAAACTACAAGTCTCATGGGTTTTAGTGGTGAAAAAATAATTTTAAAATCGTTCGGGAAATGAGTTTACTCCCTGGGTACTTTCTTTGTATACATTCGACTATACGGGCCGAGCCGGGATTTACGGGAAATCGCGGGTTTTCGGTTGCCGGCGATTAAACTGCTTTCATTCGGCGTCTCATCAAAAATGAAAACATTTTTGAAAACTACAAGTCTCATGGGTTTTAGTGGTGAAAAAATAATTTTAAAAATCGTTCGGGAAATGAGTTTACTCCCTGGGTACTTTCTTTGTATACATTCCACTATACGGACCGAGCCCGGGATTTACGGGAAATCGCGGGTTTTCGATTTCCGGAGATTAAACTGGTTTCATTCGGCGTCTCATCAAAAATGAAAATATTTTTGAAAACTGCAAGTCTCATGAGTTTTAGTGGTGAAAAAATAATTTGAAAAATCGTTCGGAAATGAGTTTACTCCCTGCTTACTTTCTTTGTATACATTCGACTATACGGGGATTTACGGGAAATCGCGGGTTTTCGGTTGCCGGCGATTAAACTGCTTTCATTCGGCGTCTCATCAAAAATGAAAATATTTTTGAAAACTACAAGTCTCATGGGTTTTAGTGGTGAAAAAATAATTTTAAAAATCGTTCGGGAAATGAGTTTACTCCCTGCTTACTTTCTTTGTATACATTCGACTATACGGGCCGAGCCGGGATTTACGGGAAATCGCGGGTTTTCGGTTGCCGGCGATTAAACTGCTTTCATTCGGCGTCTCATCAAAAATGAAAACATTTTTGAAAACTACAAGTCTCATGGGTTTTAGTGGTGAAAAAATAATTTTAAAAATCGTTCGGGAAATGAGTTTACTCCCTGGGTACTTTCTTTGTATACATTCGACTATACGGGCCGAGCCCGGGATTTACGGGAAATCGCGGGTTTTCGGTTGCCGGCGATTAAACTGCTTTCATTCGGCGTCTCATCAAAAATGAAAATATTTTTGAAAACTACAAGTCTCATGGGTTTTAGTGGTGAAAAAATAATTTTAAAAATCGTTCGGGAAATGAGTTTACTCCCTGGGTACTTTCTTTGTATACATTCGACTATACGGGCCGAGCCGGGATTTACGGGAAATCGCGGGTTTTCGGTTGCCGGCGATTAAACTGCTTTCATTCGGCGTCTCATCAAAAATGAAAACATTTTTGAAAACTACAAGTCTCATGGGTTTTAGTGGTGAAAAAATAATTTTAAAAATCGTTCGGGAAATGAGTTTACTCCCTGGGTACTTTCTTTGTATACATTCCACTATACGGACCGAGCCCGGGATTTACGGGAAATCGCGGGTTTTCGATTTCCGGAGATTAAACTGGTTTCATTCGGCGTCTCATCAAAAATGAAAATATTTTTGAAAACTGCAAGTCTCATGAGTTTTAGTGGTGAAAAAATAATTTTAAAAATCGTTCGGGAAATGAGTTTACTCCCTGCTTACTTTCTTTGTATACATTCGACTATACGGGATTTACGGGAAATCGCGGGTTTTCGGTTGCCGGCGATTAAACTGCTTTCATTCGGCGTCTCATCAAAAATGAAAACATTTTTGAAAACTACAAGTCTCATGGGTTTTAGTGGTGAAAAAATAATTTTAAAAATCGTTCGGGAAATGAGTTTACTCCCTGGGTACTTTCTTTGTATACATTCCACTATACGGACCGAGCCCGGGATTTACGGGAAATCGCGGGTTTTCGATTTCCGGAGATTAAACTGGTTTCATTCGGCGTCTCATCAAAAATGAAAATATTTTTGAAAACTGCAAGTCTCATGAGTTTTAGTGGTGAAAAAATAATTTTAAAAATCGTTCGGGAAATGAGTTTACTCCCTGCTTACTTTCTTTGTATACATTCGACTATACGGGATTTACGGGAAATCGCGGGTTTTCGGTTGCCGGCGATTAAACTGCTTTCATTCGGCGTCTCATCAAAAATGAAAATATTTTTGAAAACTACAAGTCTCATGGGTTTTAGTGGTGAAAAAATAATTTTAAAAATCGTTCGGGAAATGAGTTTACTCCCTGCTTACTTTCTTTGTATACATTCGACTATACGGGCCGAGCCGGGATTTACGGGAAATCGCGGGTTTTCGGTTGCCGGCGATTAAACTGCTTTCATTCGGCGTCTCATCAAAAATGAAAACATTTTTGAAAACTACAAGTCTCATGGGTTTTAGTGGTGAAAAAATAATTTTAAAAATCGTTCGGGAAATGAGTTTACTCCCTGGGTACTTTCTTTGTATACATTCCACTATACGGACCGAGCCCGGGATTTACGGGAAATCGCGGGTTTTCGGTTTCCGGAGATTAAACTGGTTTCATTCGGCGTCTCATCAAAAATGAAAACATTTTTGAAAACTACAAGTCTCATGGGTTTTAGTGGTGAAAAAATAATTTTAAAAATCGTTCGGGAAATGAGTTTACTCCCTGGGTACTTTCTTTGTATACATTCGACTATACGGCCCGGATTTACGGGAAATCGCGGGTTTTCGGTTGCCGGCGATTAAACTGCTTTCATTCGGCGTCTCATCAAAAATGAAAACATTTTTGAAAACTACAAGTCTCATGGGTTTTAGTGGTGAAAAAATAATTTTAAAAATCGTTCGGGAAATGAGTTTACTCCCTGGGTACTTTCTTTGTATACATTCGACTATACGGGCCGAGCCGGGATTTACGGGAAATCGCGGGTTTTCGGTTGCCGGCGATTAAACTGCTTTCATTCGGCGTCTCATCAAAAATGAAAACATTTTTGAAAACTACAAGTCTCATGGGTTTTAGTGGTGAAAAAATAATTTTAAAAATCGTTCGGGAAATGAGTTTACTCCCTGGGTACTTTCTTTGTATACATTCGACTATACGGCCGAGCCCGGGATTTACGGGAAATCGCGGGTTTTCGGTTGCCGGCGATTAAACTGGTTTCATTCGGCGTCTCATCAAAAATGAAAACATTTTTGAAAACTACAAGTCTCATGGGTTTTAGTGGTGAAAAAATAATTTTAAAAATCGTTCGGGAAATGAGTTTACTCCCTGGGTACTTTCTTTGTATACATTCCACTATACGGCCGAGCCGGGATTTACGGGAAATCGCGGGTTTTCGGTTGCCGGCGATTAAACTGCTTTCATTCGGCGTCTCATCAAAAATGAAAACATTTTTGAAAACTACAAGTCTCATGGGTTTTAGTGGTGAAAAAATAATTTTAAAAATCGTTCGGGAAATGAGTTTACTCCCTGGGTACTTTCTTTGTATACATTCGACTATACGGGCCGAGCCGGGATTTACGGGAAATCGCGGGTTTTCGGTTGCCGGCGATTAAACTGCTTTCATTCGGCGTCTCATCAAAAATGAAAACATTTTTGAAAACTACAAGTCTCATGGGTTTTAGTGGTGAAAAAATAATTTTAAAAATCGTTCGGGAAATGAGTTTACTCCCTGGGTACTTTCTTTGTATACATTCGACTATACGGGCCGAGCCGGGATTTACGGGAAATCGCGGGTTTTCGGTTGCCGGCGATTAAACTGCTTTCATTCGGCGTCTCATCAAAAATGAAAACATTTTTGAAAACTACAAGTCTCATGGGTTTTAGTGGTGAAAAAATAATTTTAAAAATCGTTCGGGAAATGAGTTTACTCCCTGGGTACTTTCTTTGTATACATTCCACTATACGGGCCGAGCCGGGATTTACGGGAAATCGCGGGTTTTCGGTTGCCGGCGATTAAACTGCTTTCATTCGGCGTCTCATCAAAAATGAAAACATTTTTGAAAACTACAAGTCTCATGGGTTTTAGTGGTGAAAAAATAATTTTAAAAATCGTTCGGGAAATGAGTTTACTCCCTGGGTACTTTCTTTGTATACATTCCACTATACGGCCGAGCCGGGATTTACGGGAAATCGCGGGTTTTCGGTTGCCGGCGATTAAACTGCTTTCATTCGGCGTCTCATCAAAAATGAAAACATTTTTGAAAACTACAAGTCTCATGGGTTTTAGTGGTGAAAAAATAATTTTAAAAATCGTTCGGGAAATGAGTTTACTCCCTGGGTACTTTCTTTGTATACATTCGACTATACGGCCGAGCCGGGATTTACGGGAAATCGCGGGTTTTCGGTTGCCGGCGATTAAACTGCTTTCATTCGGCGTCTCATCAAAAATGAAAACATTTTTGAAAACTACAAGTCTCATGGGTTTTAGTGGTGAAAAAATAATTTTAAAAATCGTTCGGGAAATGAGTTTACTCCCTGGTTACTTTCTTTGTATACATTCGACTATACGGGCCGAGCCGGGATTTACGGGAAATCGCGGGTTTTCGGTTGCCGGCGATTAAACTGCTTTCATTCGGCGTCTCATCAAAAATGAAAACATTTTTGAAAACTACAAGTCTCATGGGTTTTAGTGGTGAAAAAATAATTTTAAAAATCGTTCGGGAAATGAGTTTACTCCCTGGGTACTTTCTTTGTATACATTCCACTATACGGCCGAGCCCGGGATTTACGGGAAATCGCGGGTTTTCGGTTGCCGGAGATTAAACTGGTTTCATTCGGCGTCTCATCAAAAATGAAAATATTTTTGAAAACTACAAGTCTCATGGGTTTTAGTGGTGAAAAAATAATTTTAAAAATCGTTCGGGAAATGAGTTTACTCCCTGGGTACTTTCTTTGTATACATTCGACTATACGGCCGAGCCGGGATTTACGGGAAATCGCGGGTTTTCGGTTGCCGGCGATTAAACTGCTTTCATTCGGCGTCTCATCAAAAATGAAAACATTTTTGAAAACTACAAGTCTCATGGGTTTTAGTGGTGAAAAAATAATTTTAAAAATCGTTCGGGAAATGAGTTTACTCCCTGGGTACTTTCTTTGTATACATTCCACTATACGGCCGAGCCGGGATTTACGGGAAATCGCGGGTTTTCGGTTTCCGGAGATTAAACTGGTTTCATTCGGCGTCTCATCAAAAATGAAAATATTTTTGAAAACTACAAGTCTCATGGGTTTTAGTGGTGAAAAAATAATTTTAAAAATCGTTCGGGAAATGAGTTTACTCCCTGCTTACTTTCTTTGTATACATTCGACTATACGGCCGAGCCGGGATTTACGGGAAATCGCGGGTTTTCGGTTGCCGGCGATTAAACTGCTTTCATTCGGCGTCTCATCAAAAATGAAAACATTTTTGAAAACTACAAGTCTCATGGGTTTTAGTGGTGAAAAAATAATTTTAAAAATCGTTCGGGAAATGAGTTTACTCCCTGGGTACTTTCTTTGTATACATTCCACTATACGGCCGAGCCCGGGATTTACGGGAAATCGCGGGTTTTCGGTTGCCGGAGATTAAACTGGTTTCATTCGGCGTCTCATCAAAAATGAAAATATTTTTGAAAACTACAAGTCTCATGGGTTTTAGTGGTGAAAAAATAATTTTAAAAATCGTTCGGGAAATGAGTTTACTCCCTGGGTACTTTCTTTGTATACATTCGACTATACGGCCGAGCCGGATTTACGGGAAATCGCGGGTTTTCGGTTGCCGGCGATTAAACTGCTTTCATTCGGCGTCTCATCAAAAATGAAAATATTTTTGAAAACTACAAGTCTCATGGGTTTTAGTGGTGAAAAAATAATTTTAAAAATCGTTCGGGAAATGAGTTTACTCCCTGCTTACTTTCTTTGTATACATTCGACTATACGGCCGGGATTTACGGGAAATCGCGGGTTTTCGGTTGCCGGCGATTAAACTGCTTTCATTCGGCGTCTCATCAAAAATGAAAACATTTTTGAAAACTACAAGTCTCATGGGTTTTAGTGGTGAAAAAATAATTTTAAAAATCGTTCGGGAAATGAGTTTACTCCCTGGGTACTTTCTTTGTATACATTCGACTATACGGGCCGAGCCGGGATTTACGGGAAATCGCGGGTTTTCGGTTGCCGGCGATTAAACTGCTTTCATTCGGCGTCTCATCAAAAATGAAAACATTTTTGAAAACTACAAGTCTCATGGGTTTTAGTGGTGAAAAAATAATTTTAAAAATCGTTCGGGAAATGAGTTTACTCCCTGGGTACTTTCTTTGTATACATTCGACTATACGGCCGAGCCGGGATTTACGGGAAATCGCGGGTTTTCGGTTGCCGGCGATTAAACTGCTTTCATTCGGCGTCTCATCAAAAATGAAAATATTTTTGAAAACTACAAGTCTCATGGGTTTTAGTGGTGAAAAAATAATTTTAAAAATCGTTCGGGAAATGAGTTTACTCCCTGGGTACTTTCTTTGTATACATTCGACTATACGGCCGAGCCGGGATTTACGGGAAATCGCGGGTTTTCGGTTGCCGGCGATTAAACTGCTTTCATTCGGCGTCTCATCAAAAATGAAAACATTTTTGAAAACTACAAGTCTCATGGGTTTTAGTGGTGAAAAAATAATTTTAAAAATCGTTCGGGAAATGAGTTTACTCCCTGGGTACTTTCTTTGTATACATTCCACTATACGGGCCGAGCCCGGGATTTACGGGAAATCGCGGGTTTTCGGTTGCCGGAGATTAAACTGGTTTCATTCGGCGTCTCATCAAAAATGAAAATATTTTTGAAAACTACAAGTCTCATGGGTTTTAGTGGTGAAAAAATAATTTTAAAAATCGTTCGGGAAATGAGTTTACTCCCTGGGTACTTTCTTTGTATACATTCGACTATACGGCCGAGCCGGATTTACGGGAAATCGCGGGTTTTCGGTTGCCGGCGATTAAACTGCTTTCATTCGGCGTCTCATCAAAAATGAAAACATTTTTGAAAACTACAAGTCTCATGGGTTTTAGTGGTGAAAAAATAATTTTAAAAATCGTTCGGGAAATGAGTTTACTCCCTGGGTACTTTCTTTGTATACATTCCACTATACGGCCGAGCCGGGATTTACGGGAAATCGCGGGTTTTCGGTTGCCGGCGATTAAACTGCTTTCATTCGGCGTCTCATCAAAAATGAAAATATTTTTGAAAACTACAAGTCTCATGGGTTTTAGTGGTGAAAAAATAATTTTAAAAATCGTTCGGGAAATGAGTTTACTCCCTGGGTACTTTCTTTGTATACATTCGACTATACGGCCGAGCCGGGATTTACGGGAAATCGCGGGTTTTCGGTTGCCGGCGATTAAACTGCTTTCATTCGGCGTCTCATCAAAAATGAAAACATTTTTGAAAACTACAAGTCTCATGGGTTTTAGTGGTGAAAAAATAATTTTAAAAATCGTTCGGGAAATGAGTTTACTCCCTGGGTACTTTCTTTGTATACATTCGACTATACGGGCCGAGCCGGGATTTACGGGAAATCGCGGGTTTTCGGTTGCCGGCGATTAAACTGCTTTCATTCGGCGTCTCATCAAAAATGAAAACATTTTTGAAAACTACAAGTCTCATGGGTTTTAGTGGTGAAAAAATAATTTTAAAAATCGTTCGGGAAATGAGTTTACTCCCTGGTTACTTTCTTTGTATACATTCGACTATACGGCCGAGCCGGATTTACGGGAAATCGCGGGTTTTCGGTTGCCGGCGATTAAACTGCTTTCATTCGGCGTCTCATCAAAAATGAAAACATTTTTGAAAACTACAAGTCTCATGGGTTTTAGTGGTGAAAAAATAATTTTAAAAATCGTTCGGGAAATGAGTTTACTCCCTGGTACTTTCTTTGTATACATTCGACTATACGGGCCGAGCCGGGATTTACGGGAAATCGCGGGTTTTCGGTTGCCGGCGATTAAACTGCTTTCATTCGGCGTCTCATCAAAAATGAAAACATTTTTGAAAACTACAAGTCTCATGGGTTTTAGTGGTGAAAAAATAATTTTAAAAATCGTTCGGGAAATGAGTTTACTCCCTGGGTACTTTCTTTGTATACATTCGACTATACGGCCGAGCCGGGATTTACGGGAAATCGCGGGTTTTCGGTTGCCGGCGATTAAACTGGTTTCATTCGGCGTCTCATCAAAAATGAAAACATTTTTGAAAACTACAAGTCTCATGGGTTTTAGTGGTGAAAAAATAATTTTAAAAATCGTTCGGGAAATGAGTTTACTCCCTGGTACTTTCTTTGTATACATTCGACTATACGGCCGAGCCGGGATTTACGGGAAATCGCGGGTTTTCGGTTGCCGGCGATTAAACTGCTTTCATTCGGCGTCTCATCAAAAATGAAAATATTTTTGAAAACTACAAGTCTCATGGGTTTTAGTGGTGAAAAAATAATTTTAAAAATCGTTCGGGAAATGAGTTTACTCCCTGGGTACTTTCTTTGTATACATTCGACTATACGGGCCGAGCCGGGATTTACGGGAAATCGCGGGTTTTCGGTTGCCGGAGATTAAACTGGTTTCATTCGGCGTCTCATCAAAAATGAAAATATTTTTGAAAACTACAAGTCTCATGGGTTTTAGTGGTGAAAAAATAATTTTAAAAATCGTTCGGGAAATGAGTTTACTCCCTGGGTACTTTCTTTGTATACATTCGACTATACGGCCGAGCCGGGATTTACGGGAAATCGCGGGTTTTCGGTTGCCGGCGATTAAACTGCTTTCATTCGGCGTCTCATCAAAAATGAAAACATTTTTGAAAACTACAAGTCTCATGGGTTTTAGTGGTGAAAAAATAATTTTAAAAATCGTTCGGGAAATGAGTTTACTCCCTGGGTACTTTCTTTGTATACATTCGACTATACGGCCGAGCCGGGATTTACGGGAAATCGCGGGTTTTCGGTTGCCGGCGATTAAACTGCTTTCATTCGGCGTCTCATCAAAAATGAAAACATTTTTGAAAACTACAAGTCTCATGGGTTTTAGTGGTGAAAAAATAATTTTAAAAATCGTTCGGGAAATGAGTTTACTCCCTGGGTACTTTCTTTGTATACATTCCACTATACGGGCCGAGCCCGGGATTTACGGGAAATCGCGGGTTTTCGGTTTGCCGGAGATTAAACTGGTTTCATTCGGCGTCTCATCAAAAATGAAAATATTTTTGAAAACTACAAGTCTCATGGGTTTTAGTGGTGAAAAAATAATTTTAAAAATCGTTCGGGAAATGAGTTTACTCCCTGGGTACTTTCTTTGTATACATTCGACTATACGGGCCGGGATTTACGGGAAATCGCGGGTTTTCGGTTGCCGGCGATTAAACTGCTTTCATTCGGCGTCTCATCAAAAATGAAAACATTTTTGAAAACTACAAGTCTCATGGGTTTTAGTGGTGAAAAAATAATTTTAAAAATCGTTCGGGAAATGAGTTTACTCCCTGGTACTTTCTTTGTATACATTCGACTATACGGCCGAGCCGGGATTTACGGGAAATCGCGGGTTTTCGGTTGCCGGCGATTAAACTGGTTTCATTCGGCGTCTCATCAAAAATGAAAACATTTTTGAAAACTACAAGTCTCATGGGTTTTAGTGGTGAAAAAATAATTTTAAAAATCGTTCGGGAAATGAGTTTACTCCCTGGTACTTTCTTTGTATACATTCCACTATACGGGCGAGCCGGGATTTACGGGAAATCGCGGGTTTTCGGTTGCCGGCGATTAAACTGCTTTCATTCGGCGTCTCATCAAAAATGAAACATTTTTGAAAACTACAAGTCTCATGGGTTTTAGTGGTTGAAAAAATAATTTTAAAAATCGTTCGGGAAATGAGTTTACTCCCTGGTTACTTTCTTTGTATACATTCGACTAGGACGGGATTTACGGGAAATCGCGGGTTTTCGGTTCCGGCGATTAAACTGCTTTC
>JASGCC010002373.1:0-28762 GCA_030067915.1 Hydractinia echinata
GATACCGTTAGAAAGTCAATGAAATGTAGTTTTTGAAACTGTCTCTATTTCTTCAGCGCGCGCTAACGGCTAGGATTGGTCCCACAGTAAAAATGACTTATTTATCTAAATTTTTTAAATAAGCGCTACCACAGCGCCAGTGTAATTGCTGAGTTCCAGCAATCATGTCAAATTAAGAAGAATGTTATTTCTTGGAGTCAATTGTCTCATTTATCACATTTATAAGGTCAAAGTCCAAAATCAGTTCAATTAAGTCCCACAGTCAATGTTTCACTGTTAAAAGCGATGCAACCTAGTAATATCAGAAAAATATCGCTAAATACATGTTGGTACGAATATGTGACGCAACCGTTGTAACTCAAACGGATGATACCGTTAGAAAGTCAATGAAATGTAGTTTTTTGAAACTGTCTCTATTCTTCAGGAGCGCGCTAACGGCTAGGATTGGTCCACAGTAAAAATGACTTATTTAGCTAAATTTTTTAATAAAGCGCTACACCACAGCGCCCAGTGTAATCTGCTGAGTTCCAGCAATCAGATGTCAAAATAAGAAGAATGTTATTTCTTGGAGTCCAATTGTTCATTTATCACATTTATAAGGTCAAAGTCCAAAATCAGTTCATTAAGTCCCACAGTCATCGTTTCACTGTTAAAGCGATGCAACTAGTAATATCAGAAAATAATCGCTAAATACATGTTGGTACGAATATGTGACGCAACCGTTGTAACTCAACGGACTGATACGTTAGAAAGTCAATGAATGTAGTTTTTGAAAACTGTCTCTATTTCTTCAGCGGCGCGCTAACGGCTAGGATTGGTCCCACAGTAAAAATGACTTATTTCTAATTTTTAATAAAGCGCTACCACAGCGCCCAGTGTAATCTGCTGAGTTCCAGCAATCATGTCAAATTAAGAAGAATGTGATTTCTTGGAGTCCAATTGTCTCATTTTATCACATTTATAAGGTCAAAGTCCAAAATCAGTTCAATTAAGTCCCACAGTCAATCGTTTCACTGTTAAAAGCGATGCAACCTAGTAATATCAGAAAAATATCGCTAAATACATGTTGGTACGAATATGTGACGCAACCGTTGTAACTCAAACGGACTGATACCGTTAGAAAGTCAATGAAATGTAGTTTTTGAAACTGTCTCTATTTCTTCAGCGCGCGCTAACGGCTAGGATTGGTCCCACAGTAAAAAATGACTTATTTATCTAAATTTTTAAATAAAGCGCTACCACAGCGCCCAGTGTAATTGCTGAGTTCCAGCAATCATGTCAAATTAAGAAGAATGTTATTTCTTGGAGTCCAATTGTCTCATTTATCACATTTATAAGGTCAAAGTCCAAAATCAGTTCAATTAAGTCCCACAGTCAATCGTTTCACTGTTAAAAGCGATGCAACCTAGTAATATCAGAAAAATATCGCTAAATACATGTTGGTACGAATATGTGACGCAACCGTTGTAACTCAAACGGACTGATACCGTTAGAAAGTCAATGAAATGTAGTTTTTGAAACTGTCTCTATTTCTTCAGCGCGCGCTAACGGCTAGGATTGGTCCCACAGTAAAAAATGACTTATTTATCTAAATTTTTAAATAAAGCGCTACCACAGCGCCAGTGTAATGCTGAGTTCCAGCAATCATGTCAAATTAAGAAGAATGTTATTTCTTGGAGTCCAATTGTCTCATTTATCACATTTATAAGGTCAAAGTCCAAAATCAGTTCAATTAAGTCCCACAGTCAATCGTTTCACTGTTAAAAGCGATGCAACCTAGTAATATCAGAAAAATATCGCTAAATACATGTTGGTACGAATATGTGACGCAACCGTTGTAACTCAAACGGACTGATACCGTTAGAAAGTCAATGAAATGTAGTTTTTGAAACTGTCTCTATTTCTTCAGCGCGCGCTAACGGCTAGGATTGGTCCCACAGTAAAAAATGACTTATTTATCTAAATTTTTAAATAAAGCGCTACCACAGCGCCCAGTGTAATCTCTGAGTTCCAGCAATCATGTCAAATTAAGAAGAATATTTCTTGGAGTCCAATTGTCTCATTTATCACATAAGGTCAAAATCAGTTCAATTAAGTCCCACAGTCAATCGTTTCACTGTTAAAAGCGATGCAACCTAGTAATATCAGAAAAATATCGCTAAATACATGTTGGTACGAATATGTGACGCAACCGTTGTAACTCAAACGGACTGATACCGTTAGAAAGTCAATGAAATGTAGTTTTTGAAACTGTCTCTATTTCTTCAGCGCGCGCTAACGGCTAGGATTGGTCCCACAGTAAAAAATGACTTATTTATCTAAATTTTTAAATAAAGCGCTACCACAGCGCCCAGTGTAATTGCTGAGTTCCAGCAATCATGTCAAATTAAGAAGAATGTTATTTCTTGGAGTCCAATTGTCTCATTTATCACATTTATAAGGTCAAAGTCCAAAATCAGTTCAATTAAGTCCCACAGTCAATCGTTTCACTGTTAAAAGCGATGCAACCTAGTAATATCAGAAAAATATCGCTAAATACATGTTGGTACGAATATGTGACGCAACCGTTGTAACTCAAACGGACTGATACCGTTAGAAAGTCAATGAAATGTAGTTTTTGAAACTGTCTCTATTTCTTCAGCGCGCTAACGGCTAGGATTGGTCCCACAGTAAAAAATGACTTATTTATCTAAATTTTTTAATAAAGCGCTACCACAGCGCCCAGTGTAATCTCTGAGTTCCAGCAATCATGTCAAATTAAGAAGAATGTTATTTCTTGGAGTCCAATTGTCTCATTTATCACATTTATAAGGTCAAAGTCCAAAATCAGTTCAATTAAGTCCCACAGTCAATCGTTCACTGTTAAAACGGTGCAACCTAGTAATATCAGTAAAAATATAGCTAAATACATGTTGGTACGAATATGTGACGCAACCGTTGTAACTCAAACGGACTGATACCGTTAGAAAGTCAATGAAATGTAGTTTTTGAAACTGTCTCTATTTCTTCAGCGCGCGCTAACGCTAGGATTGGTCCCACAGTAAAAAATGACTTATTTATCTAAATTTTTAAATAAAGCGCTACCACAGCGCCCAGTGTAATCGCTGAGTTCCAGCAATCATGTCAAATTAAGAAGGAATGATATTTCTTGGAGTCCAATTGTCTCATTTATCACATTTATAAGGTCAAAGTCCAAAATCAGTTCAATTAAGTCCCACAGTCAATCGTTTCACTGTTAAAAGCGATGCAACCTAGTAATATCAGAAAAATATCGCTAAATACATGTTGGTACGAATATGTGACGCAACCGTTGTAACTCAAACGGACTGATACCGTTAGAAAGTCAATGAAATGTAGTTTTTGAAACTGTCTCTATTTCTTCAGCGCGCGCTAACGGCTAGGATTGGTCCCACAGTAAAAAATGACTTATTTATCTAAATTTTTTAATAAAGCGCTACCACAGCGCCCAGTGTAATCTCTGAGTTCCAGCAATCATGTCAAATTAAGAAGAATGTTATTCTTGGAGTCCAATTGTCTCATTTATCACATTTATAAGGTCAAAGTCCAAAATCAGTTCAATTAAGTCCCACAGTCAATCGTTTCACTGTTAAAAGCGGTGCAACCTAGTAATATCAGAAAAATATCGCTAAATACATGTTGGTACGAATATGTGACGCAACCGTTGTAACTCAAACGGACTGATACCGTTAGAAAGTCAATGAAATGTAGTTTTTGAAACTGTCTCTATTTCTTCAGCGCGCGCTAACGGCTAGGATTGGTCCCACAGTAAAAAATGACTTATTTATCTAAATTTTTAAATAAAGCGCTACCACAGCGCCCAGTGTAATCGCTGAGTTCCAGCAATCATGTCAAATTAAGAAGAATGTTATTTCTTGGAGTCCAATTGTCTCATTTATCACATTTATAAGGTCAAAGTCCAAATCAGTTCAATTAAGTCCCACAGTCAATCGTTTCACTGTTAGAAACGATGGCAACCTAGTAATATCAGAAAAATATCGCTAAATACATGTTGGTACGAATATGTGACGCAACCGTTGTAACTCAAACGGACTGATACCGTTAGAAAGTCAATGAAATGTAGTTTTTGAAACTGTCTCTATTTCTTCAGCGCGCGCTAACGGCTAGGATTGGTCCCACAGTAAAAAATGACTTATTTATCTAAATTTTTAATAAAGCGCTACCACAGCGCCCGGTGTAATCGCTGAGTTCCAGCAATCATGTCAAATTAAGAAGAATGTTATTTCTTGGAGTCCAATTGTCTCATTTATCACATTTATAAGGTCAAAGTCCCAAATTAGTTCAATTAAGTCCCACAGTCAATCGTTTCACTGTTAAAATGGATGCAACCTAGTAATATCAGAAAAATATCGCTAAATACATGTTGGTACGAATATGTGACGCAACCGTTGTAACTCAAACGGACTGATACCGTTAGAAAGTCAATGAAATGTAGTTTTTGAAACTGTCTCTATTTCTTCAGCGCGCGCTAACGGCTAGGATTGGTCCCACAGTAAAAAATGACTTATTTATCTAAATTTTTAAATAAAGCGCTACCACAGCGCCCAGTGTAATCGCTGAGTTCCAGCAATCATGTCAAATTAAGAAGAATGTTATTTCTTGGAGTCCAATTGTCTCATTTATCACATTTATAAGGTCAAAGTCCCAAAATTAGTTCAATTAAGTCCCACAGTCAATCGTTTCACTGTTAAAAGCGATGCAACCTAGTAATATCAGAAAAATATCGCTAAATACATGTTGTACGAATATGTGACGCAACCGTTGTAACTCAAACGGACATGATACCGTTAGAAAGTCAATGAAATGTAGTTTTTGAAAACTGTCTCTATTTCTTCAGCGCGCGCTAACGGCTAGGATTGGTCCCACAGTAAAAAATGACTTATTTATCTAAATTTTTAATAAAGCGCTACCACAGCGCCCAGTGTAATCGCTGAGTTCCAGCAATCATGTCAAATTAAGAAGAATGTTATTTCTTTGGAGTCCAATGTCTCATTTATACATTTATAAGGTCAAAGTCCAAAATCAGTTCAATTAAGTCCCACAGTCAATTCGTTTCACTGTTAAAAGCGTTGCAACCTAGTAATATCAGAAAAATATAGCTAAATACATGTTGGTACGAATATGTGACGCAACCGTTGTAACTCAAACGGACTGATACCGTTAGAAAGTCAATGAAATGTAGTTTTCTGAAACCGTCTCTATTTCTTCAGCGCGCGCTAACGGCTAGGATTGGTCCCACAGTAAAAAATGACTTATTTATCTAAATTTTTTAATTAAAGCGCTACCACAGCGCCCAGTGTAATCTCTGAGTTCCAGCAATCATGTCAAATTAAGAAGAATGTTATTTCTTGGAGTCCAATTGTCTCCATTTATCACATTTATAAGGTCAAAAGTCCAAAATCAGTTCAATTAAGTCCCACAGTCAATCGTTTCACTGTTAAAAGCGGTGCAACCTAGTAATATCAGAAAAATATCGCTAAATACATGTTAGTACGAATATGTGACGCAACCGTTGTAACTCAAACGGACTGATACCGTTAGAAAGTCAATGAAATGTAGTTTTTGAAACCGTCTCTATTTCTTCAGCGCACGCTAACGGCTAGGATTGGTCCCACAGTAAAAAAATGACTTATTTATCTAAATTTTTTAATAAAGCGCTACCACAGCGCCCAGTGTAATCTCTGAGTTCCAGCAACATGTCAAATTAAGAAGAATGTTATTTCTTGGAGTCCAATTGTCTCATTTTATCACATTTATAAAGGTCAAAGTCCAAAATCAGTTCAATTAAGTCCCCACAGTCAATCGTTTTCACTGTTAAAAGCGGTTGCAACCTAGTAATATCAGTAAAAATATAGCTAAATACATGTTGGTACGAATATGTGACGCAACCGTTGTAACTCAAACGGACTGATACCGTTAGAAAGTCAATGAAATGTAGTTTTTTGAAACCGTCTCTATTTCTTCAGCGCGACGCTAACGGCTAGGATTGGTCCCACAGTAAAAAATGACTTATTTATCTAAATTTTTAAATAAAGCGCTACCACAGCGCCCGGTGTAATCGCTGAGTTCCAGCAATCATGTCAAATTAAGAAGAATGTATATTTCTTGGAGTCCAATTGTCTCATTTATCACATTTATAAGGTCAAAGTCCCAAATTAGTTCAATTAAAGTCCCACAGTCAATCGTTTCACTGTTAAAATGATGCAACCTACTAATATCAGAAAAAATATCGCTAAATACATGTTGGTACGGAATATGTGACGCAACCGTTGTAACTCAAACGGACTGATACCGTTAGAAAGTCAATGAAATTGTAGTTTTTGAAACTGTCTTCTATTTCTTCAGCGCGCGCTAACGGCTAGGATTGGTCCCACAGTAAAAAAATGACTTATTTATCTAAATTTTAAATAAAGCGCTACCAACAGCGCCCAGTGTAATCGCTGAGTTCCAGCAATCATGTCAAATTAAGAAGAATGTTATTTCTTGGAGTCCAATTGTCTCATTTATCACATTTATAAGGTCAAAGTCCCAAATTAGTTCAATTAAGTCCCACAGTCAATCGTTTCACTGTTAGAAAAGATGCAACCTAATAAAATCAGAAAAATATCGCTAAATACATGTTGGTACGAATATGTGACGCAACCGTTGTAACTCAAACGGACTGATACCGTTAGAAAGTCAATGAAATGTAGTTTTTGAAACCTGTCTCTATTTCTTCAGCGCGCGCTAACGGCTAGGATTGGTCCCACAGTAAAAAATGACTTATTTATCTAAATTTTTAATAAAGCGCTACCACAGCGCCCAGTGTAATCGCTGAGTTCCAGCAATCATGTCAAATTAAGAAGAATGTTATTTCTTGGAGTCCAATTGTCTCATTTATCACATTTATAAGGTCAAAGTCCAAAATCAGTTCAATTAAGTCCCACAGTCAATCGTTTCACTGTTAAAAGCGATGCAACCTAGTAATATCAGTAAAATATAGCTAAATACATGTTGGTACGAATATGTGACGCAACCGTTGTAACTCAAACGGACTGATACCGTTAGAAAGTCAATGAAATGTAGTTTTTGAAACTGTCTCTATTTCTTCAGCGCACGCTAACGGCTAGGATTGGTCCCACAGTAAAGAATGACTTATTTATCTAAATTTTTTAATAAAGCGCTACCACAGCGCCCAGTGTAATCTCTGAGTTCCAGCAATCATGTCAAATTAAGAAGAATGTTATTTCTTGGAGTCCAATTGTCTCATTTTATCACATTTATAAGGTCAAAGTCCAAAATCAGTTCAATTAAGTCCCACAGTCCAATCGTTTCACTGTTAAAAGCGGTGCAACCTAGTAATATCAGAAAAATATCGCTAAATACATGTTGGTAACGAATATGTGACGCAACCGTTGTAACTCAAACGGACTGATACCGTTAGAAAGTCAATGAAATGTAGTTTTGAAACTGTCTCTATTTCTTCAGCGCACGCTAACGGCTAGGATTGGTCCCACAGTAAAAAATGACTTATTTATCTAAATTTTTTAAATAAAGCGCTACCCACAGCGCCCAGTGTAATCTCTGAGTTCCAGCAATCATGTCAAATTAAGAAGAATGTTATTTCTTGGAGTCCAATTGTCTCATTTATCACATTTATAAGGTCAAAGTCCAAAATCAGTTCAATTAAAGTCCCACAGTCAATCGTTTCACTGTTAAAAGCGGTGCAACCTAGTAATATCAAAAAATATCGCTAAATACATGTTGGTACGAATATGTGACGCAACCGTTGTAACTCAAACGGACTGATACCGTTAGAAAGTCAATGAAATGTAGTTTTTGAAACTGTCTCTATTTCTTCAGCGCGCGCTAACGGCTAGGATTGGTCCCACAGTAAAAAATGACTTATTTATCTAAATTTTTTAAATAAAGCGCTACCACAGCGCCCAGTGTAATCTCTGAGTTCCAGCAATCATGTCAAATTAAGAAGAATGTTATTTCTTGGAGTCCAATTGTCTCATTTATCACATTTATAAGGTCAAAGTCCCAAAATCAGTTCAATTAAGTCCCACAGTCAATCGTTTCACTGTTAAAAGCGGTGCAACCTAGTAATATCAGTAAAATATAGCTAAATACATGTTGGTACGAATATGTGACGCAACCGTTGTAACTCAAACGGACTGATACCGTTAGAAAGTCAATGAAATGTAGTTTTTGAAACCGTCTCTATTTCTTCAGCGCACGCTAACGGCTAGGATTGGTCCCACAGTAAAAAATGACTTATTTATCTAAATTTTTAATAAAGCGCAACCACAGCGCCCAGTGTAATCTCTGAGTTCCAGCAATCATGTCAAATTAAGAAGAATGTTATTTCTTGGAGTCCAATTGTCTCATTTATCACATTTATAAGGTCAAAGTCCAAAATCAGTTCAATTAAAGTCCCACAGTCAATCGTTTCACTGTTAAAAGCGGTGCAACCTAGTAATATCAGAAAAATATCGCTAAATACATGTTGGTACGAATATGTGACGCAACCGTTGTAACTCAAACGGACTGATACCGTTAGAAAGTCAATGAAATGTAGTTTTTGAAACCGTCTCTATTTCTTCAGCGCACGCTAACGGCTAGGATTGGTCCCACAGTAAAAAATGACTTATTTATCTAAATTTTTTAATAAAGCGCTACCACAGCGCCCAGTGTAATCTCTGAGTTCCAGCAATCATGTCAAATTAAGAAGAATGTTATTTCTTGGAGTCCAATTGTCTCATTTATCACATTTATAAGGTCAAAGTCCAAAATCAGTTCAATTAAGTCCCACAGTCAATCGTTTCACTGTTAAAAGCGGTGCAACCTAGTAATATCAGTAAAAATATAGCTAAATACATGTTGGTACGAATATGTGACGCAACCGTTGTAACTCAAACGGACTGATACCGTTAGAAAGTCAATGAAATGTAGTTTTGAAACTGTCTCTATTTCTTCAGCGCGCGCTAACGGCTAGGATTGGTCCCACAGTAAAAAATGAACTTATTTATCTAAATTTTTTAAATAAAGCGCTACCACAGCGCCCAGTGTAATCTCTGAGTTCCAGCAATCATGTCAAATTAAGAAGAATGTTATTTCTTGGAGTCCAATTGTCTCATTTATCACATTTATAAGGTCAAAGTCCAAAATCAGTTCAATTAAGTCCCACAGTCAATCGTTTCACTGTTAAAAGCGGTGCAACCTAGTAATATCAGTAAAATATAGCTAAATACATGTTGGTACGAATATGTGACGCAACCGTTGTAACTCAAACGGACTGATACCGTTAGAAAGTCAATGAAATGTAGTTTTTGAAACCGTCTCTATTTCTTCAGCGCACGCTAACGGCTAGGATTGGTCCCACAGTAAAAAATGACTTATTTATCTAAATTTTTTAATAAAGCGCTACCACAGCGCCCAGTGTAATCTCTGAGTTCCAGCAATCATGTCAAATTAAGAAGAATGTTATTTCTTGGAGTCCAATTGTCTCATTTATCACATTTATAAGGTCAAAGTCCAAAATCAGTTCAATTAAATTCCCACAGTCAATCGTTTCACTGTTAAAAGCGGTGCAACCTAGTAATATCAGAAAAATATAGCTAAATACATGTTGGTACGAATATGTGACGCAACCGTTGTAACTCAAACGGACTGATACCGTTAGAAAGTCAATGAAATGTAGTTTTTGAAACTGTCTCTATTTCTTCAGCGCGCGCTAACGGCTAGGATTGGTCCCACAGTAAAAAATGACTTATTTATCTAAATTTTTTAAATAAAGCGCTACCACAGCGCCCAGTGTAATCGCTGAGTTCCAGCAATCATGTCAAATTAAGAAGAATGTTATTTCTTGGAGTCCAATTGTCTCATTTATCACATTTATAAGGTCAAAGTCCCAAATCAGTTCAATTAAGTCCCACAGTCAATCGTTTCACTGTTAAAAGCGGTGCAACCTAGTAATATCAGTAAAAATATAGCTAAATACATGTTGGTACGAATATGTGACGCAACCGTTGTAACTCAAACGGACTGATACCGTTAGAAAGTCAATGAAATGTAGTTTTTGAAACCGTCTCTATTTCTTCAGCGCACGCTAACGGCTAGGATTGGTCCCACAGTAAAAAATGACTTATTTATCTAAATTTTTTAATAAAGCGCTACCACAGCGCCCAGTGTAATCGCTGAGTTCCAGCAATCATGTCAAATTAAGAAGAATGTTATTTCTTGGAGTCCAATTGTCTCATTTATCACATTTATAAGTTCAAAGTCCAAAATCAGTTCAATTAAATTTCACAGTCAATCGTTTCACTGTTAAAAGCGGTGCAACCTAGTAATATCAGTAAAATATAGCTAAATACATGTTGGTACGAATATGTGACGCAACCGTTGTAACTCAAACGGACTGATACCGTTAGAAAGTCAATGAAATGTAGTTTTTGAAACCGTCTCTATTTCTTCAGCGCACGCTAACGGCTAGGATTGGTCCACAGTAAAAAATGACTTATTTATCTAAATTTTTAATAAAGCGCTACCACAGCGCCCAGTGTAATCTCTGAGTTCCAGCAATCATGTCAAATTAAGAAGAATGTTATTTCTTGGAGTCCAATTGTCTCATTTATCACATTTATAAGGTCAAAGTCCAAAATCAGTTCAATTAAGTCCACAGTCAATCGTTTCACTGTTAAAAGCGGTGCAACCTAGTAATATCAGAAAAATATCGCTAAATACATGTTGGTACGAATATGTGACGCAACCGTTGTAACTCAAACGGACTGATACCGTTAGAAAGTCAATGAAATGTAGTTTTTGAAACCGTCTCTATTTCTTCAGCGCACGCTAACGGCTAGGATTGGTCCCACAGTAAAAAATGACTTATTTATCTAAATTTTTAATAAAGCGCTACCACAGCGCCCAGTGTAATCGCTGAGTTCCAGCAATCATGTCAAATTAAGAAGAATGATATTTCTTGGAGTCCAATTGTCTCATTTATCACATTTATAAGGTCAAAGTCCAAATCAGTTCAATTAAGTCCCACAGTCAATCGTTTCACTGTTAAAAGCGGTGCAACCTAGTAATATCAGAAAAATATCGCTAAATACATGTTGGTACGAATATGTGACGCAACCGTTGTAACTCAAACGGACTGATACCGTTAGAAAGTCAATGAAATGTAGTTTTTGAAACCGTCTCTATTTCTTCAGCGCACGCTAACGGCTAGGATTGGTCCCACAGTAAAAAATGACTTATTTATCTAAATTTTTTAATAAAGCGCTACCACAGCGCCCAGTGTAATCTCTGAGTTCCAGCAATCATGTCAAATTAAGAAGAATGTTATTTCTTGGAGTCCAATTGTCTCATTTATCACATTTATAAGGTCAAAGTCCAAAATCAGTTCAATTAAGTCCCACAGTCAATCGTTTCACTGTTAAAAGCGGTGCAACCTAGTAATATCAGTAAAATATAGCTAAATACATGTTGGTACGAATATGTGACGCAACCGTTGTAACTCAAACGGACTGATACCGTTAGAAAGTCAATGAAATGTAGTTTTTGAAACCGTCTCTATTTCTTCAGCGCGCGCTAACGGCTAGGATTGGTCCCACAGTAAAAAATGACTTATTTATCTAAATTTTTAATAAAGCGCTACCACAGCGCCCAGTGTAATCTCTGAGTTCCAGCAATCATGTCAAATTAAGAAGAATGTTATTTCTTGGAGTCCAATTGTCTCATTTATCACATTTATAAGGTCAAAGTCCAAAATCAGTTCAATTAAGTCCCACAGTCAATCGTTTCACTGTTAAAAGCGGTGCAACCTAGTAATATCAGAAAAATATCGCTAAATACATGTTGGTACGAATATGTGACGCAACCGTTGTAACTCAAACGGACTGATACCGTTAGAAAGTCAATGAAATGTAGTTTTTGAAACTGTCTCTATTTCTTCAGCGCGCGCTAACGGCTAGGATTGGTCCCACAGTAAAAAATGACTTATTTATCTAAATTTTTAATAAAGCGCTACCACAGCGCCCAGTGTAATCGCTGAGTTCCAGCAATCATGTCAAATTAAGAAGAATGTTATTTCTTGGAGTCAATTGTCTCATTTATCACATTTATAAGGTCAAAGTCCAAAATCAGTTCAATTAAGTCCCACAGTCAATCGTTTCACTGTTAAAAGCGATGCAACCTAGTAATATCAGAAAAATATCGCTAAATACATGTTGGTACGAATATGTGACGCAACCGTTGTAACTCAAACGGACTGATACCGTTAGAAAGTCAATGAAATGTAGTTTTTGAAACCGTCTCTATTTCTTCAGCGCACGCTAACGGCTAGGATTGGTCCCACAGTAAAAAATGACTTATTTATCTAAATTTTTTAATAAAGCGCTACCACAGCGCCCAGTGTAATCGCTGAGTTCCAGCAATCATGTCAAATTAAGAAGAATGTTATTTCTTAGAGTCCAATTGTCTCATTTATCACATTTATAAGGTCAAAGTCCAAAATCAGTTCAATTAAGTCCCACAGTCAATCGTTTCACTGTTAAAAGCGATGCAACCTAGTAATATCAGAAAATATCGCTAAATACATGTTGGTACGAATATGTGACGCAACCGTTGTAACTCAAACGGACTGATACCGTTAGAAAGTCAATGAAATGTAGTTTTTGAAACCGTCTCTATTTCTTCAGCGCGCGCTAACGGCTAGGATTGGTCCCACAGTAAAAAATGACTTATTTATCTAAATTTTTTAATAAAGCGCTACCACAGCGCCCAGTGTAATCGCTGAGTTCCAGCAATCATGTCAAATTAAGAAGAATGTTATTTCTTGGAGTCCAATTGTCTCATTTATCACATTTATAAGGTCAAAGTCCAAAATCAGTTCAATTAAGTCCCACAGTCAATCGTTTCACTGTTAAAAGCGATGCAACCTAGTAATATCAGAAAAATATCGCTAAATACATGTTGGTACGAATATGTGACGCAACCGTTGTAACTCAAACGGACTGATACCGTTAGAAAGTCAATGAAATGTAGTTTTTGAAACTGTCTCTATTTCTTCAGCGCACGCTAACGGCTAGGATTGGTCCCACAGTAAAAAATGACTTATTTATCTAAATTTTTAATAAAGCGCTACCACAGCGCCCAGTGTAATCGCTGAGTTCCAGCAATCATGTCAAATTAAGAAGAATGTTATTTCTTGGAGTCCAATTGTCTCATTTATCACATTTATAAGGTCAAAGTCCAAAATCAGTTCAATTAAGTCCCACAGTCAATCGTTTCACTGTTAAAAGCGGTGCAACCTAGTAATATCAGAAAAATATCGCTAAATACATGTTGGTACGAATATGTGACGCAACCGTTGTAACTCAAACGGACTGATACCGTTAGAAAGTCAATGAAATGTAGTTTTTGAAACTGTCTCTATTTCTTCAGCGCGCGCTAACGGCTAGGATTGGTCCCACAGTAAAAAATGACTTATTTATCTAAATTTTTAATAAAGCGCTACCACAGCGCCCAGTGTAATCGCTGAGTTCCAGCAATCATGTCAAATTAAGAAGAATGTTATTTCTTGGAGTCCAATTGTCTCATTTATCACATTTATAAGGTCAAAGTCCAAAATCAGTTCAATTAAGTCCCACAGTCAATCGTTTCACTGTTAAAAGCGATGCAACCTAGTAATATCAGAAAAATATCGCTAAATACATGTTGGTACGAATATGTGACGCAACCGTTGTAACTCAAACGGACTGATACCGTTAGAAAGTCAATGAAATGTAGTTTTTGAAACTGTCTCTATTTCTTCAGCGCGCGCTAACGGCTAGGATTGGTCCCACAGTAAAAAATGACTTATTTATCTAAATTTTTTAATAAAGCGCTACCACAGCGCCCAGTGTAATCGCTGAGTTCCAGCAATCATGTCAAATTAAGAAGAATGTTATTTCTTGGAGTCCAATTGTCTCATTTATCACATTTATAAGGTCAAAGTCCAAAATCAGTTCAATTAAGTCCCACAGTCAATCGTTTCACTGTTAAAAGCGGTGCAACCTAGTAATATCAGAAAAATATCGCTAAATACATGTTGGTACGAATATGTGACGCAACCGTTGTAACTCAAACGGACTGATACCGTTAGAAAGTCAATGAAATGTAGTTTTTGAAACCGTCTCTATTTCTTCAGCGCGCGCTAACGGCTAGGATTGGTCCCACAGTAAAAAATGACTTATTTATCTAAATTTTTAATAAAGCGCTACCACAGCGCCCAGTGTAATCGCTGAGTTCCAGCAATCATGTCAAATTAAGAAGAATGTTATTTCTTGGAGTCCAATTGTCTCATTTATCACATTTATAAGGTCAAAGTCCAAAATCAGTTCAATTAAGTCCCACAGTCAATCGTTTCACTGTTAAAAGCGATGCAACCTAGTAATATCAGAAAAATATCGCTAAATACATGTTGGTACGAATATGTGACGCAACCGTTGTAACTCAAACGGACTGATACCGTTAGAAAGTCAATGAAATGTAGTTTTTGAAACCGTCTCTATTTCTTCAGCGCACGCTAACGGCTAGGATTGGTCCCACAGTAAAAAATGACTTATTTATCTAAATTTTTTAATAAAGCGCTACCACAGCGCCCAGTGTAATTCTGAGTTCCAGCAATCATGTCAAATTAAGAAGAATGTTATTTCTTGGAGTCCAATTGTCTCATTTATCACATTTATAAGGTCAAAGTCCAAAATCAGTTCAATTAAGTCCCACAGTCAATCGTTTCACTGTTAAAAGCGGTGCAACCTAGTAATATCAGAAAATATAGCTAAATACATGTTGGTACGAATATGTGACGCAACCGTTGTAACTCAAACGGACTGATACCGTTAGAAAGTCAATGAAATGTAGTTTTTGAAACTGTCTCTATTTCTTCAGCGCGCGCTAACGGCTAGGATTGGTCCCACAGTAAAAAATGACTTATTTATCTAAATTTTTAAATAAAGCGCTACCACAGCGCCCAGTGTAATCGCTGAGTTCCAGCAATCATGTCAAATTAAGAAGAATGTTATTTCTTGGAGTCCAATTGTCTCATTTATCACATTTATAAGGTCAAAGTCCAAAATCAGTTCAATTAAGTCCCACAGTCAATCGTTTCACTGTTAAAAGCGATGCAACCTAGTAATATCAGAAAAATATCGCTAAATACATGTTGGTACGAATATGTGACGCAACCGTTGTAACTCAAACGGACTGATACCGTTAGAAAGTCAATGAAATGTAGTTTTTGAAACCGTCTCTATTTCTTCAGCGCACGCTAACGGCTAGGATTGGTCCCACAGTAAAAAATGACTTATTTATCTAAATTTTTAATAAAGCGCTACCACAGCGCCCAGTGTAATCGCTGAGTTCCAGCAATCATGTCAAATTAAGAAGAATGTTATTTCTTGGAGTCCAATTGTCTCATTTATCACATTTATAAGGTCAAAGTCCAAAATCAGTTCAATTAAGTCCCACAGTCAATCGTTTCACTGTTAAAAGCGATGCAACCTAGTAATATCAGAAAAATATCGCTAAATACATGTTGGTACGAATATGTGACGCAACCGTTGTAACTCAAACGGACTGATACCGTTAGAAAGTCAATGAAATGTAGTTTTTGAAACCGTCTCTATTTCTTCAGCGCGCGCTAACGGCTAGGATTGGTCCCACAGTAAAAAATGACTTATTTATCTAAATTTTTAATAAAGCGCTACCACAGCGCCCAGTGTAATTGCTGAGTTCCAGCAATCATGTCAAATTAAGAAGAATGTTATTTCTTGGAGTCCAATTGTCTCATTTATCACATTTATAAGGTCAAAGTCCAAAATCAGTTCAATTAAGTCCCACAGTCAATCGTTTCACTGTTAAAAGCGATGCAACCTAGTAATATCAGTAAAATATAGCTAAATACATGTTGGTACGAATATGTGACGCAACCGTTGTAACTCAAACGGACTGATACCGTTAGAAAGTCAATGAAATGTAGTTTTTGAAACTGTCTCTATTTCTTCAGCGCGCGCTAACGGCTAGGATTGGTCCCACAGTAAAAAATGACTTATTTATCTAAATTTTTAAATAAAGCGCTACCACAGCGCCCAGTGTAATCGCTGAGTTCCAGCAATCATGTCAAATTAAGAAGAATGTTATTTCTTGGAGTCCAATTGTCTCATTTATCACATTTATAAGGTCAAAGTCCAAAATCAGTTCAATTAAGTCCCACAGTCAATCGTTTCACTGTTAAAAGCGATGCAACCTAGTAATATCAGAAAAATATAGCTAAATACATGTTGGTACGAATATGTGACGCAACCGTTGTAACTCAAACGGACTGATACCGTTAGAAAGTCAATGAAATGTAGTTTTTGAAACTGTCTCTATTTCTTCAGCGCGCGCTAACGGCTAGGATTGGTCCCACAGTAAAAAATGACTTATTTATCTAAATTTTTTAAATAAAGCGCTACCACAGCGCCCAGTGTAATCGCTGAGTTCCAGCAATCATGTCAAATTAAGAAGAATGTTATTTCTTGGAGTCCAATTGTCTCATTTATCACATTTATAAGGTCAAAGTCCAAAATCAGTTCAATTAAGTCCCACAGTCAATCGTTTCACTGTTAAAAGCGATGCAACCTAGTAATATCAGAAAAATATCGCTAAATACATGTTGGTACGAATATGTGACGCAACCGTTGTAACTCAAACGGACTGATACCGTTAGAAAGTCAATGAAATGTAGTTTTTGAAACTGTCTCTATTTCTTCAGCGCGCGCTAACGGCTAGGATTGGTCCCACAGTAAAAAATGACTTATTTATCTAAATTTTTTAAATAAAGCGCTACCACAGCGCCCAGTGTAATCTCTGAGTTCCAGCAATCATGTCAAATTAAGAAGAATGTTATTTCTTGGAGTCCAATTGTCTCATTTATCACATTTATAAGGTCAAAGTCCCAAATCAGTTCAATTAAGTCCCACAGTCAATCGTTTCACTGTTAAAAGCGGTGCAACCTAGTAATATCAGTAAAAATATCGCTAAATACATGTTGGTACGAATATGTGACGCAACCGTTGTGACTCAAACGGACTGATACCGTTAGAAAGTCAATGAAATGTAGTTTTTTGAAACTGTCTCTATTTCTTCAGCGCGCGCTAACGGCTAGGATTGGTCCCACAGTAAAAAATGACTTATTTATCTAAATTTTTAAATAAAGCGCTACCACAGCGCCCAGTGTAATCGCTGAGTTCCAGCAATCATGTCAAATTTAGAAGAATGTTATTTCTTGGAGTCCAATTGTCTCATTTATCACATTTATAAGGTCAAAGTCCAAAATCAGTTCAATTAAGTCCCACAGTCAATCGTTTCACTGTTAAAAGCGATGCAACCTAGTAATATCAGAAAAATATAGCTAAATACATGTTGGTACGAATATGTGACGCAACCGTTGCAACTCAACCGGACTGATACCGTTAGAAAGTCAATGAAATGTAGTTTTTGAAACTGTCTCTATTCCTTCAGCGCGAGCTAACGGCTAGGATTGGTCCCACAGTAAAAAATGACTTATTTATCTAAATTTTTAAATAAAGCGCTACCACAGCGCCCAGTGTAATTGCTGAGTTCCAGCAATAATGTCAAATTAAGAAGAATGTTATTTCCTGGACTACAATTGTCTCATTTATCACATTTATAAGGTCAAAGTCCAAAATCAGTTCAATTAAGTCCCACAGTCAATCGTTTCACTGTTAAAAGCGATGCAACCTAGTAATATCAGAAAAATATAGCTAAATACATGTTGGTACGAATATGTGACGCAACCTTTGTAACTCAAATGGACTGATACCATTAGAAGGTCAATGAAATGTAGTTTTTGAAACTGTCTCTATTTCTTCAGCGCGCGCTAACGGCTAGGATTGGTCCCACAGTAACCAGCATAGAAAGTGTTGCGGAGAGGTTGCCAAGGCAAAGGCATTAAGCACGGCAAGGAAAGGGCACGGCAAAGTCAGGCAAGGAAACAGGAAGAGGAATCAGCAAGGCAGGGGTAGGCAAGGCATGGGAGGCACAGGCAAGGGAATAGTAGGCAGGCACCAGAAAAGGCATAGGAAGGGTAGGCAAAGGCACGGTCAGTGCTGGCAAGGCAAGGGGACGGCAAGGCAGGGGCAGGCACCTTAATAGAAAATCTCCTCCCTACAACTCAAAGATTACGTATACTCAATATTATCTAAGATATGTATCATATTTGTCCAGGACTACAGAAAATATTGAGGTGCAAATATTTCAAATTCAATAGCTCAAAAGAAGGGTCTCAAATTTATATCAGGGCAATATACAGTGAATCATGTTAGCAGAATTATGTGCCAATACAAGTATTTAAACAATCGGTCATAACGCCAAAAAAACTACCATTTTTTGATAAATCTGAGATTAAAAATTAACTTGCTTCCAATGACAACAACATTAAAAAGTCAAGAATTAGAAATAATCAGAGAAGTCCACGAGAAAGGCAAAAAAGTTTAGTAAAAAACGCCTTTTTTGGTTTCTTGTGCCTAGCAGGTTTATCAACACAAAACGTTTTACCATAAAGTGATAGATCTATTACAAAAACAAAGCATTTTTGGGCTCTATAAATGAAAGTGATGAATGTACGCAATTTCCCCCTCTACGACTCAAAGATTACCTATTATACTCAATATAGCTAATATCATATACTTATGAATACCTGCTTGTTGTAGATGCAAGATAATTATACTTTTCCTAGCCCTGTCCAGGATTTGAACCTGGATCTCTCATTTGCATGAGTGTCATAGCCATTAGACCAACAGGGCATGAATATATATATATGAAAAACTTTACATGTGCATCTTATATATGCTCACCCTTTTTACTAACTAGACAGGGGGACCCGTCGTTAAACGTCTGGTGTAGAGCGATTTATACGTTTTGTAAACTGTGCCACACATTCATGTGGAGCGCTTTAGTACAAGTATGCAGTACATCATAAATTATGTGAAGCACACACAACAGTAAGATGTTTCAGGTGTAATATATTTTTAAAATAATAACTTTTCTTCAAAAATACAGTTTATATGTTGTGCCCATCTTAGCGAATTTCTCAAAATGTTTCTCGCAAAACTTAAAAAGTGAATTTCAATCCAGGGTGAGCGCTTAGTATAGGTAAACAATGTTGCACATCCATATAGGTTTAATACCATTTCAAACATAAATTTAGCGCAACTTCTGTTAAATAGAAACACAGGTAACAGCTTGTTGTTAACACTGGGCTGAGTGATTTGTACAGGTATACTGTTTCGCACATACCTTTCGGCATAATACCCATTTCCAAAGAACTGTCCTAACTTCGGTTCAAACAGACAGTTAACAACCTGTTGTTAACTGTCTGTTTGACGCACCTAAAACAATTTTACTTTGTGGAAAATTTTGTAACATTTAAAAATACAGTTTATAACCTGTTTTTACCCTCTCAAAGCAAAAAAAAACTACAATATTTTATGGGAAAAGTTTCTGTGAAAGATCAAAAATTAATCGTGACATCTGATAGGCGTAACACATTTTCCCAAAAACCTTTATTGCAACTTCGGTTTAAAAAAACACAGCGGAAACAGCCCGTTGTTACCCTGTCCAGCTAAAAATCAAACAGCAGTATATGTTTATTTTACAAACAAGTTTTCATGACAGCAGGATAAAAAGCTCTTATTCCAAACTGAACAAAAACGTCGTTAGAGCCGCATTGGTGTAAAGATCAGGTCAAGTTACAGAAACAGAAATTATTGGGACATTATTTGTATACATGTCGTGAAATTAAGTAAGTAATAATGAATACATTTGGAGATTTTCAATACATGTTGACGATTGAACGAGAACCGCTATTCAGAATTTAAAAAGCCTCAGTAATAACAAATGTCGATGTTGTAAAAATTTCCCGATATATATATATATATATATATTGAAATAATTTTTGCATCTGTAACTTGAGCCGCACTGATGTATGCTCAGCGGCAGGGTTAAAAAAGTTTATTTCCTGACGTGTGCACAATATATATAGCTAGCTACAATCGTCCACGAAAATATGGCTCTCTATTCCCCCTTAATGTTAAGAACTGCCCTTTTGTGGCTGTGCAATATATATACAAAACTTTACAGGTGAATATTATATACACTTAGGAATTTACAGCACACAGCCTAGTTAATTAACCTTTTGAGAAATGCTGGTTAAGTCACAAGTAACTGTGTTACCTGGCGTAAAACGCTTGGTGGAACAGTTAATACAAATTGTAAACTGTACCACACATTCAGGTGGAGCGCCTTAGTGCAGGTATGCAGTATATCGTAAATCGAGTGAAACACACACAACATTTAAGGTGTTTCAGGTGCAATTATATTTTTCAGAAAATATCTTTCTTTCAACTTTAGCTGGAATAAAAACACAATTTACATATTGTGCCATGTCATAGCGAAAACAGTCAGCAAACCTTTTGTATTTTTCACAAAATGTTCCCAGTGAAACTTAAAATATATATGTACTTTAATCTGCGGTGAGCCATTAGTACAAACCCTTTCAAAAAAACTTTAGCACAACTTCTGTTAAATAGAGATACAGGTAATAGCTTGTCGTTAACACTGGGCTGAGTGATTAGTACAGATATACTGTGTCGCACATATATATACGTTTCGGCATAATACCTCTTTCCGAAAAACTATCATAACTTTGGTTCAAATAAACAGACAGTAAACACCCTGTTGTTATCCTACACAGCTAAAACAATCATTCAGTAATTTTATTTTGTAACATTTAAAAATAAAAACACAGTTTAAAACCTGTTTTTACACTCCTAAAGCAAAAAAATCCTGCAATATTTTATGGGAAAAGTTCTTGTGCAAGATCAAAAATTAATCGTGAAATCGGATAGGCGTAATACATTTTTCAAAAAAACTTTACTGCAACTTCGGTTTAAATAAAAACAGCGGAAACAGCCGTTGTTATCCTGCATGACAATAGGATAAAAAATTCTTATTTCCAACTGAACAGAAACTTCAAAATAATAGCAATTAATTAGGCTACTGGACTTAAGCTTGATATCCCGCATTGGTGTAAAAGTTCAGGGCATAAATTAGAAAATGCTAAAAAAGGTTAAACGGAAAAAGAATGGTGTCCGACATCAGTGTACAGTTCGGGTCAAGTTACAAAAACGGAAAATATTTCTTTATCGGGAAATTATTTTCTGGTTCAAAAATTATGAGATTTCCCGAACAGGAAATGTTTTCATTTTTCTGAAATTTGTTCTAATTGAACCCAAAAAATGAATGATATATATGTATATATTTGAAGATTTTCAGTAGGTGTTGATGATTGCACGAGAACCACTTGTCAGAATTTATATAAATGCATTGGTGATGTAGACGTTAAAAAAGTTTCCTGACATATATATATATTGAAATAATTTCCGTCTCTGTAACTTGAGCCGCATTGGTGTATGCTCATCGGCAGGGTTAAAAAAGTTGATCATAAGTGGGAACGTAACGTACTATTTGCAGAATATGTAACTATAGCTAGCTATGTTCTTTTTTGCTGACTTTGCTAAACTTTATGGTTCTTGGTTTTTGGTATAAATTTCCCAGAGAGTAGAATTATCTCACACACTGTGTAGTATATGTAAAGCTAGCTAGCTATAGCTAGAAAATCTGTCTGACAGAATTTTTCTATGCTAGCTAGCTAGCTATTTTGCTGATTTTATGCCAGCAAAAAGAGCTAATTTTATGCTAGCAATATTGGTAGTTTTATCCCAGCTAAGTAGTTAATTTTATGCTAGCTTTGTAGCTATTTTTTTTGGTAGCTTTATATAGCTATAGCTATGTTTGCTCCATTTTATAAACCAGCTAAAAGTCTTAAAAGGCTAGCTATAGCTATAGCTATATGCTATCTAGGTTCTGTTATTATTCCAGCTCAGTCGGTAGTTTTATGCTAACTAGCCTTACGTGTGACCGAAAATAAGAATGGGTTCATTACATGTAAAAAATAGTGATATACTAGCGAGCTAAACATACCCTTTCTTCGTTTTCTTGAACAAGCCCTTCCTCCGTCAGCTGCGATTAACGGAAGTTTGAGTTTGATGCGCTATGTTATCCGAGAAAAAGTCACGTGATATTAGTCAAAGTGACTAATATATCACGTGGCTAAAGCTAACTTAATCTCAACTGGAAATTCCCGCTAGGCCATCTTTAAAAATAAAAAAAGCACTCCATCACCGTGCCTTTGATGTTGTCTTGCTGAATCAGAAATTTACGGGAAAATAACCAGATAAATTACTGGGCAACCCAGTCAAAAAGTTGACGAAAATTGAAAATTTTGATGTATAGGTGCGGAAACCCTATAACCCTCCACCGTCCCTTATATATGGCTATTTAATGAGGAAATGGGCTCCGCTACGCTCCGCAAAAAATGACTTATTTATCTAAATTTTTAAATAAAGCGCTACCACAGCGCCCAGTGTAATCTCTGAGTTCCAGCAATCATGTCAAATTTAGAAGAATGTTATTTCTTGGAGTCAAATTGTCTCATTTATGACATTTGTAAGGTCAAAGTCCAAAATCAGTTCAATTAAGTCCCACAGTCAATCGTTTCACAGTTAAAAGCGATGCAACCTAGTAATATCAGAAATATATCGCTAAATACATGTTGGTACGAATATGTGACGCAGCCGTTGTAACTCAAACGGACTGATACCGTTGGAAAGTCAATGAAATGTATTTTTTGAAACTGTCTCTATTTCTTCAGCGCGCGCTAACGGCTAGGATTGGTCCCACAGTAAAAAATGACTTATTTATCTAAATTTTTAAATAAAGCGCTACCACAGCGCCCAGTGTAATTGCTGAGTTCCAGCAATCATGTCAAATATTAGAAGAATGTTATTTCTTGGAGTACAATTGTCTCATTTATCACATTTATAAGATCAAAGTCCAAAATCAGTTCAATTAAGTCCCACAGTCAATCGTTTCACTGTTAAAAGCGATGCAACCTAGTAATATCAGAAAAATATAGCTAAATACATGTTGGTACGAATATGTGACGCAACCGTTGTAACTCAAACGGACTGATACCGTTAGAAAGTCAATGAAATGTAATTTTTGAAACTGTCTCTATTTCTTCAGCGCGCGCTAACGGCTAGGATTGGTCCCACAGTAAAAAATGACTTATTTATCTAAATTTTTAAATAAAGCGCTACCACAGCGCCAGTGTAATCTCTGAGTTCCAGCAATCATGTCAAATTAAGAAGAATGTTATTTCTTGGAGTCCAATTGTCTCATTTATCACATTTATAAGGTCAAAGTCCAAAATCAGTTCAATTAAGTCCCACAGTCAATCGTTTCACTGTTAAAAGCGATGCAACCTAGTAATATCAGAAAAATATAGCTAAATACATGTTGGTACGAATATGTGACGCAACCGTTGTAACTCAAACGGACTGATACCGTTAGAAAGTCAATGAAATGTAGTTTTTGAAACTGTCTCTATTTCTTCAGCGCGCGCTAACGGCTAGGATTGGTCCCACAGTAAAAAATGACTTATTTATCTAAATTTTTTAATAAAGCGCTACCACAGCGCCCAGTGTAATTGCTGAGTTTCCAGCAATCATGTCAAATTAAGAAGAATGTTATTTCTTGGAGTCAATTGTCTCATTTATCACATTTATAAGGTCAAAGTCCAAAATCAGTTCAATTAAGTCCCACAGTCAATCGTTTCACTGTTAAAAGCGATGCAACCTAGTAATATCAGAAAAATATAGCTAAATACATGTTGGTACGAATATGTGACGCAACCGTTGTAACTCAACGGACTGATACCGTTAGAAAGTCAATGAATGTAGTTTTTGAAACTGTCTCTATTTCTTCAGCGCGCGCTAACGGCTTAGGATTGGGTCCCACAGTAAAAAATGACTTATTTATCTAAATTTTTTAAATAAAGCGCTACCACAGCGCCCAGTGTAATCTTGAGTTCCAGCATCATGTCAAATTAAGAGAATGTTATTTCTTGGAGTCCAATTGTCTCATTTATCACATTTATAAGGTCAAAGTCCAAATCAGTTCAATTAAGTCCCACAGTCAATCGTTTCACTGTTAAAAGCGATGCAACCTAGTAATATTCAGAAAAAATATAGCTAAATACATGTTGGTACGAATATGTGACGCAAACCGTTGTAACTCAAACGGACTGATACCGTTAGAAAGTCAATGAAATGTAGTTTTTGAAACTGTCTCTATTTCTTCAGCGCGCGCTAACGGCTAGGATTGGTCCCACAGTAAAAATGACTTATTTGATCTAAATTTTTAATAAAGCGCTACCACAAGTCGCCCAGTGGTAATTGCTTGAGTTCAGCAATCATGTCAAATTTAGAAGAATGTTATTCTGTGGAGTACAAATTGTCTCATTTATCACTTTATAAGGTCAAAGTCCCAAAATCAGTTCAATAAGTCCCACAGTCAATCGTTCACGGTTAAAACCGAGCAACCTAGTTAAATCAAAAAATACTTAAATTACATGTTACGAATATGTGACGCAATCGTTGTACTCAAAGACTATTACCTTAGAAAAGTCATTGAAATGTAATCTTGGAAACTGTCTATATTGCTCAGCGCGCGCTAACGCTAGTTGGTCCCACAGTAAAAAATACTTATTATCTAAAATAATAAGAGCGCTCCACAGCGCCAATTGTAATCGCGATCTACCACAATCATTTCAATAAGAAGAATTTATTTCTTGGAGTCCAATTGTCTCATCTTATACATTTATAAGTTAAATGCGCATGAATCAGTGTCAATAATCCCACAATCAATGTTTCACTGTTAAAAAGCGTGCAAACCTAGAAATTATCAGAAAATATACAAATACAGTTGTTGGTACAAATGCACCGCAACCGGTGTAACCAAACGACTGATACCGTGCTAGAAACAATGAAATATTATTTGAAGAACTGGTCCTATTTCTCAGGCCGGCTAACCTTAGGATTGTACCACAGTAAAAAAAGACTTTATTTACTAAAGTTTTAAAGAAAAGCGCTACCACAGCGCCCAGTGTAATTGCTGGAGTTTCCACATCATGCCAATTAAGAAGAAGTATTTCTGGTAGTCCAATTGTCTCATTATCACATTTATAAGGTCCAAAGCCAAAAATCATTTCAATTACGTGCCAACAGTCCAATTCGTGTGCACTGGTTAAAAGCGATGCAACCAGTAAATCTAAAAAAAAATTAAATACATGTGACAATATGTGACGAACCGTGAACTCAAAACGGATTGATACGTTGAAATCCAAAAAATGTAATTGAAATGTCTCAATTCTTCACGCAACGCGTTAACGCTAGGATTGTCCCACATAAAAAAATGACTTATTTCTACAATTAAGTAAGCGCACCACAGCCCCCAGGTTAATCTGGAGTCTCACAATCAGTCCAAATTAAGGAAGAATTATTCTTGAGTCCAATGCTCATTATGCACATTTGAGTTACAAGCCAAAAATCATCAAGTTAAGTCCATCATCAATCGTTTCACTGTAAAAACGCGATGAACCTAGGTAAGGATCAAAAATATAGCTAAAATAATGATTGCACGAATAGTGTACGCGAACCGTTCAAACTCAAACGACTGATTTACCGTTAGAAATGTCAATAGAAAGTCAGTTTTGAAAAACTGTCTCTATCTCAGGCGCCGCTAACGGCTAGGATTGTTGCCCACAGTAAAAAATGACTATTTCTATATTTTAAATAAACGCTACCACACGCCCTAGTAATGCTGATATCCAGCAATTCATGTCAAATAAAAGAATGTTACTTGGAGTAAATTCTCATTATCAATTTAATCAAAGTCCAAAATCATCAATTTAATCCCAAGTCAATTCGTTTCCACTGTTAGCATCAACTGGACAACCTAGTAACAAGAAAAATAGTAAAATACATGTTGTACGACTATGTGACGCATCCGTTGTAACTCAAACGGACTGAAACCGTAAGAAAGTCAATGAATGCATTATTTGAAACTGTCTCTATGCTTCTTAGGCGCGCTGCAAACGCTATGATGTCCCGACAGTAAAAAAATAACTTATTATCTAAATTAGAAGTAACACGCTACCCACCAGCGCGCCAGTGTAAATTCGAGTTCCAGCATCATGCAAATAAAAGAATTAGTTTTCTTTGGACATGTCTCATTTATTCTACTCTATAAGGTCAAAAGGTCGAAAAATCAGTACATTAAGATCACGCAATCTTAAAACACATCGTTAAGTAAGAAACGATGATACCTGGAATATAAAGAAAAGGAAATAATTAAAATACATGTGTTACGCAAATTATGTGACGCAACTTGTAACTCAAATGTCGACTGATACCGTTAAAAAGTCAAAGAAATGTAGTTTGAAACTGTCTCTATTCTTCAGCGCGCGCTACGCTAGATATGTCCCACAGTAAAAATTGACTTATTATCAAATTTTAATAAAGCGAACTACCACAGCGCCCAGTGTTAATACCTGAGTCTAGCAGCATCAGTCATTAATAAGAAGAATCGTATTGTCATGAGTCCAAATGTCTCATTTATCACATTATAAGTCTGAAGTCAAAATCAGTCAATAATTCCCACATCAATCGTTTCACCTGTAAAAAGCGTATGCAAACCAGTAATCATGAAAAAAATCTAAATACATGTTGGTACAATATGTACAAGCACCGTTCGAACTGAAACCACTGATACCGTGAAAGTTCAATGAAATAGTTTGGAAACTGTCTCATTTCTTCAGCGCCGAGCTAACGCTAGGATTGTCCCACATAAAAAATGACTTATTATCTAAATTTTAAATAAACCTACACACAGCGCCCAGTGTAATGCTGACTCCCAGCAATCATGCAAAAAGAAGAATTCTTCCGGATACAATTTTTCATTCGTATCACATTTAAAGGTCAAAGTCCAAAACATAATTAATCCCACAGTCAATCTTTCACGTAAAAGCGATCCAGCCTATTAATACAGAAATAATTCGCTAAAATACATTGGTACGAATATGGACCAACCGTTGTAACCAACACGCATAAGCCTCTAAAAGTCAATGAAATGTATTGTGGAAACTCTCTATATTTCTTCAGCGGCGCTAACGGGGCTTAGATTGTCCCACAGTTAAAAAATGACTTAGTTATCTAAATTTAATAAGCACGCTACCACAGCGCCAAGTTAAATCTGATTCTAGGAAGCATGTCAAATTAAGAAGAATGTTATTTCTTGGAAGTCCAATGTCCATTTATGACATTATTAAGTCCCACAAGTCCAAAATCAGTGCAATAAGTCCCACATCAATGTTCACTGTTAAAAGCGGTTGCATACCTAGTTAATATCAGAAAAATATACTAAATACAGTTCTACGAATATTGACGCAAACCGTTGTAACTCAAACGACTGATACCCGGAGAAAGTCAATGAAACTGTAGTTTTTGAAACTGTCTCTATTTTTTCAGACGCTCTAACGGCTTGGATTGTCCCACAGTAAAAAATTACTTATTGATCTAAATTTTTAAATAAAGCCTACCAACACGCCCAGTGTAATTGCTATTACAGCAATCATGTTCAAATAAGAAGAATTGTATTTCTGGAGTACCAATATGTCTCATATCACATCTATAGGTCAAAGTTCAAAATTCAGTCAATAATGCCACACAGTCAATCAGTCACTGCTTAGAAAGCATCAACCTAGAAAAATCAAAAAATTATAGTAATACATGTTGTACAATATGGAACGCAACTTGTATTTCAAATAGACTGGATACCGTTAAAAAAGTCAATGAAATGTAGTTTTTAAAAACTGTCTCTATTTCTTCACGCGCGCGTAACGCTAGGATGGTCCCACAGTTAAAAAAGACTTATATCTAAAGTTTTTTAATAAGCGCTAGCCACACTCCAATCGTAATCTCTGAGTTCAGCTATTCATGTCAAATTAAGAAGAATTGTTATTTTTGGATCCAAAGTCTAATCACAATTTATAAGGTCAAAGTCCAAAATCAGTCAATAAGTCCCACAGTCAATCGTTCACTGTAAAAGCGATGCACCTATAATATGAGAAAACATCTCTAAATACATTTACAAATGTGACGCAACCTTTAACTCAAACGGACTTATACCGTTAGAAAAGTCAGTATGAAATGTAATTTTGAAAAACTGTCTATTATTGCTTCAGCACCGTATACGGTAGGATGTTCCCACCAGTAAAAAGACTTATTTATCTAAATTTTTAATAAGCGCTTACCACAGCGCAAGGTTAATCTCTGAGTTCTAGCAATCATGGCAAATTAAAAAGAAGTTATTTTGGATCCAATTGTTCATTATAACATTTATAAGGTTAAAGTCCAAAATCAGTGCGAATTTAAGTCCCACATGCAATCGTTTCATTGTTAAAAGCGGGGTGCACCTAGTAAATCAGAAAAATATAGCAAAATACATGTTACAATATGTACCAACGTTTTAACTCAAAGGACTAACCTCAGAAAGTCAATAAATGCAGTTTTGAAACTCTTATCTTTCAGCGTGCCCTAACGAGTTAGGATTGCCCCCCCACAGGTAAAAATGACTTATTATCTAAATTTTTAATTAAGCGCTACCACACGCCAAGTAATCTCTTTCTAGCAATCATGTCAAATTAACAAGAATATCTCTCTCTGTT
>JASGCC010002374.1:0-28744 GCA_030067915.1 Hydractinia echinata
GCGCGCTAACGGCTAGGATTGGTCCCACAGTAAAAAATGACTTATTTATCTAAATTTTTAAATAAAGCGCTACCACAGCGCCCAGTGTAATGCTGAGTTCCAGCAATCATGTCAAATTAAGAAGAATGTTATTTCTTGGAGTCCAATTGTCTCATTTATCACATTTATAAGGTCAAAGTCCAAAATCAGTTCAATTAAGTCCCACAGTCAATCGTTTCACTGTTAAAAGCGATGCAACCTAGTAATATCAGAAAAATATCGCTAAATACATGTTGGTACGAATATGTGACGCAACCGTTGTAACTCAAACGGACTGATACCGTTAGAAAGTCAATGAAATGTAGTTTTTGAAACTGTCTCTATTTCTTCAGCGCGCGCTAACGGCTAGGATTGGTCCCACAGTAAAAAATGACTTTTTATCTAAATTTTTAAATAAAGCGCTACCACAGCGCCCAGTGTAATCGCTGAGTTCCAGCAATCATGTCAAATTAAGAAGAATGTTATTTCTTGGAGTCCAATTGTCTCATTTATCACATTTATAAGGTCAAAGTCCAAAATCAGTTCAATTAAGTCCCACAGTCAATCGTTTCACTGTTAAAAGCGATGCAACCTAGTAATATCAGAAAAATATCGCTAAATACATGTTGGTACGAATATGTGACGCAACCGTTGTAACTCAAACGGACTGATACCGTTAGAAAGTCAATGAAATGTAGTTTTTGAAACTGTCTCTATTTCTTCAGCGCGCGCTAACGGCTAGGATTGGTCCCACAGTAAAAAATGACTTATTTATCTAAATTTTTAAATAAAGCGCTACCACAGCGCCCAGTGTAATGCTGAGTTCCAGCAATCATGTCAAATTAAGAAGAATGTTATTTCTTGGAGTCCAATTGTCTCATTTATCACATTTATAAGGTCAAAGTCCAAAATCAGTTCAATTAAGTCCCACAGTCAATCGTTTCACTGTTAAAAGCGATGCAACCTAGTAATATCAGAAAAATATCGCTAAATACATGTTGGTACGAATATGTGACGCAACCGTTGTAACTCAAACGGACTGATACCGTTAGAAAGTCAATGAAATGTAGTTTTTGAAACTGTCTCTATTTCTTCAGCGCGCGCTAACGGCTAGGATTGGTCCCACAGTAAAAAATGACTTATTTATCTAAATTTTTAAATAAAGCGCTACCACAGCGCCCAGTGTAATCGCTGAGTTCCAGCAATCATGTCAAATTAAGAAGAATGTTATTTCTTGGAGTCCAATTGTCTCATTTATCACATTTATAAGGTCAAAGTCCAAAATCAGTTCAATTAAGTCCCACAGTCAATCGTTTCACTGTTAAAAGCGATGCAACCTAGTAATATCAGAAAAATATCGCTAAATACATGTTGGTACGAATATGTGACGCAACCGTTGTAACTCAAACGGACTGATACCGTTAGAAAGTCAATGAAATGTAGTTTTTGAAACTGTCTCTATTTCTTCAGCGCGCGCTAACGGCTAGGATTGGTCCCACAGTAAAAAATGACTTATTTATCTAAATTTTTAAATAAAGCGCTACCACAGCGCCCAGTGTAATGCTGAGTTCCAGCAATCATGTCAAATTAAGAAGAATGTTATTTCTTGGAGTCCAATTGTCTCATTTATCACATTTATAAGGTCAAAGTCCAAAATCAGTTCAATTAAGTCCCACAGTCAATCGTTTCACTGTTAAAAGCGATGCAACCTAGTAATATCGCTAAATACATGTTGGTACGAATATGTGACGCAACCGTTGTAACTCAAACGGATTGATACCGTTAGAAAGTCAATGAAATGTAGTTTTTGAAACTGTCTCTATTTCTTCGCGCGCTAACGGCTAGGATTGGTCCCACAGTAAAAAATGACTTATTTATCTAAATTTTTAAATAAAGCGCTACCACAGCGCCCAGTGTAATGCTGAGTTCCAGCAATCATGTCAAATTAAGAAGAATGTTATTTCTTGGAGTCCAATTGTCTCATTTATCACATTTATAAGGTCAAAGTCCAAAATCAGTTCAATTAAGTCCCACAGTCAATCGTTTCACTGTTAAAAGCGATGCAACCTAGTAATATCAGAAAAATATCGCTAAATACATGTTGGTACGAATATGTGACGCAACCGTTGTAACTCAAACGGACTGATACCGTTAGAAAGTCAATGAAATGTAGTTTTTGAAACTGTCTCTATTTCTTCAGCGCGCGCTAACGGCTAGGATTGGTCCCACAGTAAAAATGACTTATTTATCTAAATTTTTAAATAAAGCGCTACCACAGCGCCCAGTGTAATTGCTGAGTTCCAGCAATCATGTCAAATTAAGAAGAATGTTATTTCTTGGAGTCCAATTGTCTCATTTATCACATTTATAAGGTCAAAGTCCAAAATCAGTTCAATTAAGTCCCACAGTCAATCGTTTCACTGTTAAAAGCGATGCAACCTAGTAATATCAGAAAAATATCGCTAAATACATGTTGGTACGAATATGTGACGCAACCGTTGTAACTCAAACGGACTGATACCGTTAGAAAGTCAATGAAATGTAGTTTTTGAAACTGTCTCTATTTCTTCAGCGCGCTAACGGCTAGGATTGGTCCCACAGTAAAAAATGACTTATTTATCTAAATTTTTAAATAAAGCGCTACCACAGCGCCCAGTGTAATTGCTGAGTTCCAGCAATCATGTCAAATTAAGAAGAATGTTATTTCTTGGAGTCCAATTGTCACATTTATCACATTTATAAGGTCAAAGTCAAAATCAGTTCAATTAAGTCCCACAGTCAATCGTTTCACTGTTAAAAGCGATGCAACCTAGTAATATCAGAAAAATATCGCTAAATACATGTTGGTACGAATATGTGACGCAACCGTTGTAACTCAAACGGACTGATACCGTTAGAAAGTCAATGAAATGTAGTTTTTGAAACTCTCTCTATTTCTTCAGCGCGCGCTAACGGCTAGGATTGGTCCCACAGTAAAAAATGACTTATTTATCTAAATTTTTAAATAAAGCGCTACCACAGCGCCCAGTGTAATGCTGAGTTCCAGCAATCATGTCAAATTAAGAAGAATGTTATTTCTTGGAGTCCAATTGTCTCATTTATCACATTTATAAGGTCAAAGTCCAAAATCAGTTCAATTAAGTCCCACAGTCAATCGTTTCACTGTTAAAAGCGATGCAACCTAGTAATATCAGAAAAATATCGCTAAATACAAGTTGGTACAAATATGCGACGCAACCGTTGTAACTCAAACGGACTGATACCGTTAGAAAGTCAATTAAATGTAGTTTTGAAACTGTCTCTATTTCTTCAGCGCGCGCTAACGGCTAGGATTGGTCCCACAGTAAAAAATGACTTACTTATCTAAATTTTTAGATAAAGCGCTACAACAGCGCCCAGTGTAATCGCTGAGTTCCAGCAATCATGTCAAATTAAGAAGAATGTTATTTCTTGGAGTCCAATTGTGTCATTTATCACATTTATAAGGTCAAAGTCCAAAATCAGTTCAATTAAGTCCCACAGCCAATCGTTTCACTGTTAAAAGCGATGCAACCTAGTAATATCAGAAAATATCGCTAAATACATGTTGGTACGAATATGTGACGCAACCGTTGTAACTCAAACGGACTGATACCGTTAGAAAGTCAATGAAATGTAGTTTTTGAAACTGTCTCTATTTCTTCAGCGCGCGCTAACGGCTAGGATTGGTCCCACAGTAAAAAATGACTTATTTATCTAAATTTTTAAATAAAGCGCTACCACAGCGCCCAGTGTAATCGCTGAGTTCCAGCAATCATGTCAAATTAAGAAGAATGTTATTTCTTGGAGTCCAATTGTCTCATTTATCACATTTATAAGGTCAAAGTCCAAAATCAGTTCAATTAAGTCCCACAGTCAATCGTTTCACTGTTAAAAGCGATGCAACCTAGTAATATCAGAAAAATATCGCTAAATACATGTTGGTACGAATATGTGACGCAACCGTTGTAACTCAAACGGACTGATACCGTTAGAAAGTCAATGAAATGTAGTTTTTGAAACTGTCTCTATTTCTTCAGCGCGCGCTAACGGCTAGGATTGGTCCCACAGTAAAAAATGACTTATTTATCTAAATTTTTAAATAAAGCGCTACCACAGCGCCCAGTGTAATCGCTGAGTTCCAGCAATCATGTCAAATTAAGAAGAATGTTATTTCTTGGAGTCCAATTGTGTCATTTATCACATTTATAAGGTCAAAGTCCAAAATCAGTTCAATTAAGTCCCACAGTCAATCGTTTCACTGTTAAAAGCGATGCAACCTAGTAATATCAGAAAAATATCGCTAAATACATGTTGGTACGAATATGTGACGCAACCGTTGTAACTCAAACGGACTGATACCGTTAGAAAGTCAATGAAATGTAGTTTTTGAAACTGTCTCTATTTCTTCAGCGCGCGCTAACGGCTAGGATTGGTCCCACAGTAAAAAATGACTTATTTATCTAAATTTTTAAATAAAGCGCTACCACAGCGCCCAGTGTAATCGCTGAGTTCCAGCAATCATGTCAAATTAAGAAGAATGTTATTTCTTGGAGTCCAATTGTGTCATTTATCACATTTATAAGGTCAAAGTCCAAAATCAGTTCAATTAAGTCCCACAGTCAATCGTTTCACTGTTAAAAGCGATGCAACCTAGTAATATCAGAAAAATATCGCTAAATACATGTTGGTACGAATATGTGACGCAACCGTTGTAACTCAAACGGACTGATACCGTTAGAAAGTCAATGAAATGTAGTTTTTGAAACTGTCTCTATTTCTTCAGCGCGCGCTAACGGCTAGGATTGGTCCCACAGTAAAAAATGACTTATTTATCTAAATTTTTAAATAAAGCGCTACCACAGCGCCCAGTGTAATCGCTGAGTTCCAGCAATCATGTCAAATTAAGAAGAATGTTATTTCTTGGAGTCCAATTGTCATTTATCACATTTATAAGGTCAAAGTCCAAAATCAGTTCAATTAAGTCCCACAGTCAATCGTTTCACTGTTAAAAGCGATGCAACCTAGTAATATCAGAAAAATATCGCTAAATACATGTTGTACGAATATGTGACGCAACCGTTGTAACTCAAACGGACTGATACCGTTAGAAAGTCAATGAAATGTAGTTTTGAAACTGTCTCTATTTCTTCAGCGCGCGCTAACGGCTAGTAATGGTCCCACAGTAAAAAATGACTTATTTATCTAAATTTTTAAATAAAGCGCTACCACAGCGCCCAGTGTAATCGCTGAGTTCCAGCAATCATGTCAAATTAAGAAGAATGTTATTTCTTGGAGTCCAATTGTGTCATTTATCACATTTATAAGGTCAAAGTCCAAAATCAGTTCAATTAAGTCCCACAGTCAATCGTTTCACTGTTAAAAGCGATGCAACCTAGTAATATCAGAAAAATATCGCTAAATACATGTTGGTACGAATATGTGACGCAACCGTTGTAACTCAAACGGACTGATACCGTTAGAAAGTCAATGAAATGTAGTTTTTGAAACTGTCTCTATTTCTTCAGCGCGGCTAACGGCTAGGATTGGTCCCACAGTAAAAAATGACTTATTTATCTAAATTTTTAAATAAAGCGCTACCACAGCGCCCAGTGTAATCGCTGAGTTCCAGCAATCATGTCAAATTAAGAAGAATGTTATTTCTTGGAGTCCAATTGTGTCATTTATCACATTTATAAGGTCAAAGTCCAAAATCAGTTCAATTAAGTCCCACAGTCAATCGTTTCACTGTTAAAAGCGATGCAACCTAGTAATATTCAAAAAATATCGCTAAATACATGTTGGTAAGAAAATGTGACGCAACCGTTGTAACTCAAACGGACTGATACCGTTAGAAAGTCAATGAAATGTAGTTTTTGAAACTGTCTCTTTCTTCAGCGCGTGCTAACGGCTAGGATTGGTCCCACAGTAAAAAATGACTTATTTATCTAAATTTTTAAATAAAGCGCTACCACAGCGCCCAGTGTAATCGCTGAGTTCCAGCAATCATGTCAAATTAAGAAGAATGTTATTTCTTGGAGTCCAATTGTGTCATTTATCACATTTATAAGGTCAAAGTCCAAAATCAGTTCAATTAAGTCCCACAGTCAATCGTTTCACTGTTAAAAGCGATGCAACCTAGTAATGTCAGAAAAATATCGCTAAATACATGTTCGTACGAATATGTGACGCAACTGTTGTAACTCAAACGGACTGATACCGTTAGAAAATCAATGAAATGTAGTTTTTGAAACTGTCTCTATTTCTTCAGCGCGCGCTAACGGCTAGGATTGGTCCCACAGTAAAAAATGACTTATTTATCTAAATTTTTAAATAAAGCGCTACCACAGCGCCCAGTGTAATCGCTGAGTTCCAGCAATCATGTCAAATTAAGAAGAATGTTATTTCTTGGAGTCCAATTGTCTCATTTATCACATTTATAAGGTCAAAGTCCAAAATCAGTTCAATTAAGTCCCACAGTCAATCGTTTCACTGTTAAAAGCGATGCAACCTAGTAATATCAGAAAAATATCGCTAAATACATGTTGGTACGAATATGTGACGCAACCGTTGTAACTCAAACGGACTGATACCGTTAGAAAGTCAATGAAATGTAGTTTTTGAAACTGTCTCTATTTCTTCAGCGCGCGCTAACGGCTAGGATTGGTCCCACAGTAAAAAATGACTTATTTATCTAAATTTTTAAATAAAGCGCTACCACAGCGCCCAGTGTAATCGCTGAGTTCCAGCAATCATGTCAAATTAAGAAGAATGTTATTTCTTGGAGTCCAATTGTCTCATTTATCACATTTATAAGGTCAAAGTCCAAAATCAGTTCAATTAAGTCCCACAGTCAATCGTTTCACTGTTAAAAGCGATGCAACCTAGTAATATCAGAAAAATATCGCTAAATACATGTTGGTACGAATATGTGACGCAACCGTTGTAACTCAAACGGACTGATACCGTTAGAAAGTCAATGAAATGTAGTTTTTGAAACTGTCTCTATTTCTTCAGCGCGCGCTAACGGCTAGGATTGGTCCCACAGTAAAAAATGACTTATTTATCTAAATTTTTAAATAAAGCGCTACCACAGCGCCCAGTGTAATCGCTGAGTTCCAGCAATCATGTCAAATTAAGAAGAATGTTATTTCTTGGAGTCCAATTGTCTCATTTATCACATTTATAAGGTCAAAGTCCAAAATCAGTTCAATTAAGTCCCACAGTCAATCGTTTCACTGTTAAAAGCGATGCAACCTAGTAATATCAGAAAAATATCGCTAAATACATGTTGGTACGAATATGTGACGCAACCGTTGTAACTCAAACGGACTGATACCGTTAGAAAGTCAATGAAATGTAGTTTTTGAAACTGTCTCTATTTCTTCAGCGCGCTAACGGCTAGGATTGGTCCCACAGTAAAAAATGACTTATTTATCTAAATTTTTAAATAAAGCGCTACCACAGCGCCCAGTGTAATCGCTGAGTTCCAGCAATCATGTCAAATTAAGAAGAATGTTATTTCTTGGAGTCCAATTGTCTCATTTATCACATTTATAAGGTCAAAGTCCAAAATCAGTTCAATTAAGTCCCACAGTCAATCGTTTCACTGTTAAAAGCGATGCAACCTAGTAATATCAGAAAAATATCGCTAAATACATGTTGGTACGAATATGTGACGCAACCGTTGTAACTCAAACGGACTGATACCGTTAGAAAGTCAATGAAATGTAGTTTTTGAAACTGTCTCTATTTCTTCAGCGCGCGCTAACGGCTAGGATTGGTCCCACAGTAAAAAATGACTTATTTATCTAAATTTTTAAATAAAGCGCTACCACAGCGCCCAGTGTAATCGCTGAGTTCCAGCAATCATGTCAAATTAAGAAGAATGTTATTTCTTGGAGTCCAATTGTCTCATTTATCACATTTATAAGGTCAAAGTCCAAAATCAGTTCAATTAAGTCCCACAGTCAATCGTTTCACTGTTAAAAGCGATGCAACCTAGTAATATCAGAAAAATATCGCTAAATACATGTTGGTACGAATATGTGACGCAACCGTTGTAACTCAAACGGACTGATACCGTTAGAAAGTCAATGAAATGTAGTTTTTGAAACTGTCTCTATTTCTTCAGCGCGCGCTAACGGCTAGGATTGGTCCCACAGTAAAAAATGACTTATTTATCTAAATTTTTAAATAAAGCGCTACCACAGCGCCCAGTGTAATCGCTGAGTTCCAGCAATCATGTCAAATTAAGAAGAATGTTATTTCTTGGAGTCCAATTGTCTCATTTATCACATTTATAAGGTCAAAGTCCAAAATCAGTTCAATTAAGTCCCACAGTCAATCGTTTCACTGTTAAAAGCGATGCAACCTAGTAATATCAGAAAAATATCGCTAAATACATGTTGGTACGAATATGTGACGCAACCGTTGTAACTCAAACGGACTGATACCGTTAGAAAGTCAATGAAATGTAGTTTTTGAAACTGTCTCTATTTCTTCAGCGCGCGCTAACGGCTAGGATTGGTCCCACAGTAAAAAATGACTTATTTATCTAAATTTTTAAATAAAGCGCTACCACAGCGCCCAGTGTAATGCTGAGTTCCAGCAATCATGTCAAATTAAGAAGAATGTTATTTCTTGGAGTCCAATTGTCTCATTTATCACATTTATAAGGTCAAAGTCCAAAATCAGTTCAATTAAGTCCCACAGTCAATCGTTTCACTGTTAAAAGCGATGCAACCTAGTAATATCAGAAAAATATCGCTAAATACATGTTGGTACGAATATGTGACGCAACCGTTGTAACTCAAACGGACTGATACCGTTAGAAAGTCAATGAAATGTAGTTTTTGAAACTGTCTCTATTTCTTCAGCGCGCGCTAACGGCTAGGATTGGTCCCACAGTAAAAAATGACTTATTTATCTAAATTTTTAAATAAAGCGCTACCACAGCGCCCAGTGTAATCGCTGAGTTCCAGCAATCATGTCAAATTAAGAAGAATGTTATTTCTTGGAGTCCAATTGTCTCATTTATCACATTTATAAGGTCAAAGTCCAAAATCAGTTCAATTAAGTCCCACAGTCAATCGTTTCACTGTTAAAAGCGATGCAACCTAGTAATATCAGAAAAATATCGCTAAATACATGTTGGTACGAATATGTGACGCAACCGTTGTAACTCAAACGGACTGATACCGTTAGAAAGTCAATGAAATGTAGTTTTTGAAACTGTCTCTATTTCTTCAGCGCGCGCTAACGGCTAGGATTGGTCCCACAGTAAAAAATGACTTATTTATCTAAATTTTTAAATAAAGCGCTACCACAGCGCCCAGTGTAATCGCTGAGTTCCAGCAATCATGTCAAATTAAGAAGAATGTTATTTCTTGGAGTCCAATTGTCTCATTTATCACATTTATAAGGTCAAAGTCCAAAATCAGTTCAATTAAGTCCCACAGTCAATCGTTTCACTGTTAAAAGCGATGCAACCTAGTAATATCAGAAAAATATCGCTAAATACATGTTGGTACGAATATGTGACGCAACCGTTGTAACTCAAACGGACTGATACCGTTAGAAAGTCAATGAAATGTAGTTTTTGAAACTGTCTCTATTTCTTCAGCGCGCGCTAACGGCTAGGATTGGTCCCACAGTAAAAAATGACTTATTTATCTAAATTTTTAAATAAAGCGCTACCACAGCGCCCAGTGTAATGCTGAGTTCCAGCAATCATGTCAAATTAAGAAGAATGTTATTTCTTGGAGTCCAATTGTCTCATTTATCACATTTATAAGGTCAAAGTCCAAAATCAGTTCAATTAAGTCCCACAGTCAATCGTTTCACTGTTAAAAGCGATGCAACCTAGTAATATCAGAAAAATATCGCTAAATACATGTTGGTACGAATATGTGACGCAACCGTTGTAACTCAAACGGACTGATACCGTTAGAAAGTCAATGAAATGTAGTTTTTGAAACTGTCTCTATTTCTTCAGCGCGCGCTAACGGCTAGGATTGGTCCCACAGTAAAAAATGACTTATTTATCTAAATTTTTAAATAAAGCGCTACCACAGCGCCCAGTGTAATGCTGAGTTCCAGCAATCATGTCAAATTAAGAAGAATGTTATTTCTTGGAGTCCAATTGTCTCATTTATCACATTTATAAGGTCAAAGTCCAAAATCAGTTCAATTAAGTCCCACAGTCAATCGTTTCACTGTTAAAAGCGATGCAACCTAGTAATATCAGAAAAATATCGCTAAATACATGTTGGTACGAATATGTGACGCAACCGTTGTAACTCAAACGGACTGATACCGTTAGAAAGTCAATGAAATGTAGTTTTTGAAACTGTCTCTATTTCTTCAGCGCGCGCTAACGGCTAGGATTGGTCCCACAGTAAAAAATGACTTATTTATCTAAATTTTTAAATAAAGCGCTACCACAGCGCCCAGTGTAATGCTGAGTTCCAGCAATCATGTCAAATTAAGAAGAATGTTATTTCTTGGAGTCCAATTGTCTCATTTATCACATTTATAAGGTCAAAGTCCAAAATCAGTTCAATTAAGTCCCACAGTCAATCGTTTCACTGTTAAAAGCGATGCAACCTAGTAATATCAGAAAAATATCGCTAAATACATGTTGGTACGAATATGTGACGCAACCGTTGTAACTCAAACGGACTGATACCGTTAGAAAGTCAATGAAATGTAGTTTTTGAAACTGTCTCTATTTCTTCAGCGCGCGCTAACGGCTAGGATTGGTCCCACAGTAAAAAATGACTTATTTATCTAAATTTTTAAATAAAGCGCTACCACAGCGCCCAGTGTAATCGCTGAGTTCCAGCAATCATGTCAAATTAAGAAGAATGTTATTTCTTGGAGTCCAATTGTCTCATTTATCACATTTATAAGGTCAAAGTCCAAAATCAGTTCAATTAAGTCCCACAGTCAATCGTTTCACTGTTAAAAGCGATGCAACCTAGTAATATCAGAAAAATATCGCTAAATACATGTTGGTACGAATATGTGACGCAACCGTTGTAACTCAAACGGACTGATACCGTTAGAAAGTCAATGAAATGTAGTTTTTGAAACTGTCTCTATTTCTTCAGCGCGCGCTAACGGCTAGGATTGGTCCCACAGTAAAAAATGACTTATTTATCTAAATTTTTAAATAAAGCGCTACCACAGCGCCCAGTGTAATGCTGAGTTCCAGCAATCATGTCAAATTAAGAAGAATGTTATTTCTTGGAGTCCAATTGTCTCATTTATCACATTTATAAGGTCAAAGTCCAAAATCAGTTCAATTAAGTCCCACAGTCAATCGTTTCACTGTTAAAAGCGATGCAACCTAGTAATATCAGAAAAATATCGCTAAATACATGTTGGTACGAATATGTGACGCAACCGTTGTAACTCAAACGGACTGATACCGTTAGAAAGTCAATGAAATGTAGTTTTTGAAACTGTCTCTATTTCTTCAGCGCGCGCTAACGGCTAGGATTGGTCCCACAGTAAAAAATGACTTATTTATCTAAATTTTTAAATAAAGCGCTACCACAGCGCCCAGTGTAATCGCTGAGTTCCAGCAATCATGTCAAATTAAGAAGAATGTTATTTCTTGGAGTCCAATTGTCTCATTTATCACATTTATAAGGTCAAAGTCCAAAATCAGTTCAATTAAGTCCCACAGTCAATCGTTTCACTGTTAAAAGCGATGCAACCTAGTAATATCAGAAAAATATCGCTAAATACATGTTGGTACGAATATGTGACGCAACCGTTGTAACTCAAACGGACTGATACCGTTAGAAAGTCAATGAAATGTAGTTTTTGAAACTGTCTCTATTTCTTCAGCGCGCGCTAACGGCTAGGATTGGTCCCACAGTAAAAAATGACTTATTTATCTAAATTTTTAAATAAAGCGCTACCACAGCGCCCAGTGTAATGCTGAGTTCCAGCAATCATGTCAAATTAAGAAGAATGTTATTTCTTGGAGTCCAATTGTCTCATTTATCACATTTATAAGGTCAAAGTCCAAAATCAGTTCAATTAAGTCCCACAGTCAATCGTTTCACTGTTAAAAGCGATGCAACCTAGTAATATCAGAAAAATATCGCTAAATACATGTTGGTACGAATATGTGACGCAACCGTTGTAACTCAAACGGACTGATACCGTTAGAAAGTCAATGAAATGTAGTTTTTGAAACTGTCTCTATTTCTTCAGCGCGCGCTAACGGCTAGGATTGGTCCCACAGTAAAAAATGACTTATTTATCTAAATTTTTAAATAAAGCGCTACCACAGCGCCCAGTGTAATCGCTGAGTTCCAGCAATCATGTCAAATTAAGAAGAATGTTATTTCTTGGAGTCCAATTGTCTCATTTATCACATTTATAAGGTCAAAGTCCAAAATCAGTTCAATTAAGTCCCACAGTCAATCGTTTCACTGTTAAAAGCGATGCAACCTAGTAATATCAGAAAAATATCGCTAAATACATGTTGGTACGAATATGTGACGCAACCGTTGTAACTCAAACGGACTGATACCGTTAGAAAGTCAATGAAATGTAGTTTTTGAAACTGTCTCTATTTCTTCAGCGCGCGCTAACGGCTAGGATTGGTCCCACAGTAAAAAATGACTTATTTATCTAAATTTTTAAATAAAGCGCTACCACAGCGCCCAGTGTAATGCTGAGTTCCAGCAATCATGTCAAATTAAGAAGAATGTTATTTCTTGGAGTCCAATTGTCTCATTTATCACATTTATAAGGTCAAAGTCCAAAATCAGTTCAATTAAGTCCCACAGTCAATCGTTTCACTGTTAAAAGCGATGCAACCTAGTAATATCAGAAAAATATCGCTAAATACATGTTGGTACGAATATGTGACGCAACCGTTGTAACTCAAACGGACTGATACCGTTAGAAAGTCAATGAAATGTAGTTTTTGAAACTGTCTCTATTTCTTCAGCGCGCGCTAACGGCTAGGATTGGTCCCACAGTAAAAAATGACTTATTTATCTAAATTTTTAAATAAAGCGCTACCACAGCGCCCAGTGTAATCGCTGAGTTCCAGCAATCATGTCAAATTAAGAAGAATGTTATTTCTTGGAGTCCAATTGTCTCATTTATCACATTTATAAGGTCAAAGTCCAAAATCAGTTCAATTAAGTCCCACAGTCAATCGTTTCACTGTTAAAAGCGATGCAACCTAGTAATATCAGAAAAATATCGCTAAATACATGTTGGTACGAATATGTGACGCAACCGTTGTAACTCAAACGGACTGATACCGTTAGAAAGTCAATGAAATGTAGTTTTTGAAACTGTCTCTATTTCTTCAGCGCGCGCTAACGGCTAGGATTGGTCCCACAGTAAAAAATGACTTATTTATCTAAATTTTTAAATAAAGCGCTACCACAGCGCCCAGTGTAATGCTGAGTTCCAGCAATCATGTCAAATTAAGAAGAATGTTATTTCTTGGAGTCCAATTGTCTCATTTATCACATTTATAAGGTCAAAGTCCAAAATCAGTTCAATTAAGTCCCACAGTCAATCGTTTCACTGTTAAAAGCGATGCAACCTAGTAATATCAGAAAAATATCGCTAAATACATGTTGGTACGAATATGTGACGCAACCGTTGTAACTCAAACGGACTGATACCGTTAGAAAGTCAATGAAATGTAGTTTTTGAAACTGTCTCTATTTCTTCAGCGCGCGCTAACGGCTAGGATTGGTCCCACAGTAAAAAATGACTTATTTATCTAAATTTTTAAATAAAGCGCTACCACAGCGCCCAGTGTAATTGCTGAGTTCCAGCAATCATGTCAAATTAAGAAGAATGTTATTTCTTGGAGTCCAATTGTCTCATTTATCACATTTATAAGGTCAAAGTCCAAAATCAGTTCAATTAAGTCCCACAGTCAATCGTTTCACTGTTAAAAGCGATGCAACCTAGTAATATCAGAAAAATATCGCTAAATACATGTTGGTACGAATATGTGACGCAACCGTTGTAACTCAAACGGACTGATACCGTTAGAAAGTCAATGAAATGTAGTTTTTGAAACTGTCTCTATTTCTTCAGCGCGCGCTAACGGCTAGGATTGGTCCCACAGTAAAAAATGACTTATTTATCTAAATTTTTAAATAAAGCGCTACCACAGCGCCCAGTGTAATGCTGAGTTCCAGCAATCATGTCAAATTAAGAAGAATGTTATTTCTTGGAGTCCAATTGTCTCATTTATCACATTTATAAGGTCAAAGTCCAAAATCAGTTCAATTAAGTCCCACAGTCAATCGTTTCACTGTTAAAAGCGATGCAACCTAGTAATATCAGAAAAATATCGCTAAATACATGTTGGTACGAATATGTGACGCAACCGTTGTAACTCAAACGGACTGATACCGTTAGAAAGTCAATGAAATGTAGTTTTTGAAACTGTCTCTATTTCTTCAGCGCGCGCTAACGGCTAGGATTGGTCCCACAGTAAAAAATGACTTATTTATCTAAATTTTTAAATAAAGCGCTACCACAGCGCCCAGTGTAATGCTGAGTTCCAGCAATCATGTCAAATTAAGAAGAATGTTATTTCTTGGAGTCCAATTGTCTCATTTATCACATTTATAAGGTCAAAGTCCAAAATCAGTTCAATTAAGTCCCACAGTCAATCGTTTCACTGTTAAAAGCGATGCAACCTAGTAATATCAGAAAAATATCGCTAAATACATGTTGGTACGAATATGTGACGCAACCGTTGTAACTCAAACGGACTGATACCGTTAGAAAGTCAATGAAATGTAGTTTTTGAAACTGTCTCTATTTCTTCAGCGCGCGCTAACGGCTAGGATTGGTCCCACAGTAAAAAATGACTTATTTATCTAAATTTTTAAATAAAGCGCTACCACAGCGCCCAGTGTAATGCTGAGTTCCAGCAATCATGTCAAATTAAGAAGAATGTTATTTCTTGGAGTCCAATTGTCTCATTTATCACATTTATAAGGTCAAAGTCCAAAATCAGTTCAATTAAGTCCCACAGTCAATCGTTTCACTGTTAAAAGCGATGCAACCTAGTAATATCAGAAAAATATCGCTAAATACATGTTGGTACGAATATGTGACGCAACCGTTGTAACTCAAACGGACTGATACCGTTAGAAAGTCAATGAAATGTAGTTTTTGAAACTGTCTCTATTTCTTCAGCGCGCGCTAACGGCTAGGATTGGTCCCACAGTAAAAAATGACTTATTTATCTAAATTTTTAAATAAAGCGCTACCACAGCGCCCAGTGTAATGCTGAGTTCCAGCAATCATGTCAAATTAAGAAGAATGTTATTTCTTGGAGTCCAATTGTCTCATTTATCACATTTATAAGGTCAAAGTCCAAAATCAGTTCAATTAAGTCCCACAGTCAATCGTTTCACTGTTAAAAGCGATGCAACCTAGTAATATCAGAAAAATATCGCTAAATACATGTTGGTACGAATATGTGACGCAACCGTTGTAACTCAAACGGACTGATACCGTTAGAAAGTCAATGAAATGTAGTTTTTGAAACTGTCTCTATTTCTTCAGCGCGCGCTAACGGCTAGGATTGGTCCCACAGTAAAAAATGACTTATTTATCTAAATTTTTAAATAAAGCGCTACCACAGCGCCCAGTGTAATGCTGAGTTCCAGCAATCATGTCAAATTAAGAAGAATGTTATTTCTTGGAGTCCAATTGTCTCATTTATCACATTTATAAGGTCAAAGTCCAAAATCAGTTCAATTAAGTCCCACAGTCAATCGTTTCACTGTTAAAAGCGATGCAACCTAGTAATATCAGAAAAATATCGCTAAATACATGTTGGTACGAATATGTGACGCAACCGTTGTAACTCAAACGGACTGATACCGTTAGAAAGTCAATGAAATGTAGTTTTTGAAACTGTCTCTATTTCTTCAGCGCGCGCTAACGGCTAGGATTGGTCCCACAGTAAAAAATGACTTATTTATCTAAATTTTTAAATAAAGCGCTACCACAGCGCCCAGTGTAATGCTGAGTTCCAGCAATCATGTCAAATTAAGAAGAATGTTATTTCTTGGAGTCCAATTGTCTCATTTATCACATTTATAAGGTCAAAGTCCAAAATCAGTTCAATTAAGTCCCACAGTCAATCGTTTCACTGTTAAAAGCGATGCAACCTAGTAATATCAGAAAAATATCGCTAAATACATGTTGGTACGAATATGTGACGCAACCGTTGTAACTCAAACGGACTGATACCGTTAGAAAGTCAATGAAATGTAGTTTTTGAAACTGTCTCTATTTCTTCAGCGCGCGCTAACGGCTAGGATTGGTCCCACAGTAAAAAATGACTTATTTATCTAAATTTTTAAATAAAGCGCTACCACAGCGCCCAGTGTAATGCTGAGTTCCAGCAATCATGTCAAATTAAGAAGAATGTTATTTCTTGGAGTCCAATTGTCTCATTTATCACATTTATAAGGTCAAAGTCCAAAATCAGTTCAATTAAGTCCCACAGTCAATCGTTTCACTGTTAAAAGCGATGCAACCTAGTAATATCAGAAAAATATCGCTAAATACATGTTGGTACGAATATGTGACGCAACCGTTGTAACTCAAACGGACTGATACCGTTAGAAAGTCAATGAAATGTAGTTTTTGAAACTGTCTCTATTTCTTCAGCGCGCGCTAACGGCTAGGATTGGTCCCACAGTAAAAAATGACTTATTTATCTAAATTTTTAAATAAAGCGCTACCACAGCGCCCAGTGTAATGCTGAGTTCCAGCAATCATGTCAAATTAAGAAGAATGTTATTTCTTGGAGTCCAATTGTCTCATTTATCACATTTATAAGGTCAAAGTCCAAAATCAGTTCAATTAAGTCCCACAGTCAATCGTTTCACTGTTAAAAGCGATGCAACCTAGTAATATCAGAAAAATATCGCTAAATACATGTTGGTACGAATATGTGACGCAACCGTTGTAACTCAAACGGACTGATACCGTTAGAAAGTCAATGAAATGTAGTTTTTGAAACTGTCTCTATTTCTTCAGCGCGCGCTAACGGCTAGGATTGGTCCCACAGTAAAAAATGACTTATTTATCTAAATTTTTAAATAAAGCGCTACCACAGCGCCCAGTGTAATGCTGAGTTCCAGCAATCATGTCAAATTAAGAAGAATGTTATTTCTTGGAGTCCAATTGTCTCATTTATCACATTTATAAGGTCAAAGTCCAAAATCAGTTCAATTAAGTCCCACAGTCAATCGTTTCACTGTTAAAAGCGATGCAACCTAGTAATATCAGAAAAATATCGCTAAATACATGTTGGTACGAATATGTGACGCAACCGTTGTAACTCAAACGGACTGATACCGTTAGAAAGTCAATGAAATGTAGTTTTTGAAACTGTCTCTATTTCTTCAGCGCGCGCTAACGGCTAGGATTGGTCCCACAGTAAAAAATGACTTATTTATCTAAATTTTTAAATAAAGCGCTACCACAGCGCCCAGTGTAATTGCTGAGTTCCAGCAATCATGTCAAATTAAGAAGAATGTTATTTCTTGGAGTCCAATTGTCTCATTTATCACATTTATAAGGTCAAAGTCCAAAATCAGTTCAATTAAGTCCCACAGTCAATCGTTTCACTGTTAAAAGCGATGCAACCTAGTAATATCAGAAAAATATCGCTAAATACATGTTGGTACGAATATGTGACGCAACCGTTGTAACTCAAACGGACTGATACCGTTAGAAAGTCAATGAAATGTAGTTTTTGAAACTGTCTCTATTTCTTCAGCGCGCGCTAACGGCTAGGATTGGTCCCACAGTAAAAAATGACTTATTTATCTAAATTTTTAAATAAAGCGCTACCACAGCGCCCAGTGTAATGCTGAGTTCCAGCAATCATGTCAAATTAAGAAGAATGTTATTTCTTGGAGTCCAATTGTCTCATTTATCACATTTATAAGGTCAAAGTCCAAAATCAGTTCAATTAAGTCCCACAGTCAATCGTTTCACTGTTAAAAGCGATGCAACCTAGTAATATCAGAAAAATATCGCTAAATACATGTTGGTACGAATATGTGACGCAACCGTTGTAACTCAAACGGACTGATACCGTTAGAAAGTCAATGAAATGTAGTTTTTGAAACTGTCTCTATTTCTTCAGCGCGCGCTAACGGCTAGGATTGGTCCCACAGTAAAAAATGACTTATTTATCTAAATTTTTAAATAAAGCGCTACCACAGCGCCCAGTGTAATTGCTGAGTTCCAGCAATCATGTCAAATTAAGAAGAATGTTATTTCTTGGAGTCCAATTGTCTCATTTATCACATTTATAAGGTCAAAGTCCAAAATCAGTTCAATTAAGTCCCACAGTCAATCGTTTCACTGTTAAAAGCGATGCAACCTAGTAATATCAGAAAAATATCGCTAAATACATGTTGGTACGAATATGTGACGCAACCGTTGTAACTCAAACGGACTGATACCGTTAGAAAGTCAATGAAATGTAGTTTTTGAAACTGTCTCTATTTCTTCAGCGCGCGCTAACGGCTAGGATTGGTCCCACAGTAAAAAATGACTTATTTATCTAAATTTTTAAATAAAGCGCTACCACAGCGCCCAGTGTAATTGCTGAGTTCCAGCAATCATGTCAAATTAAGAAGAATGTTATTTCTTGGAGTCCAATTGTCTCATTTATCACATTTATAAGGTCAAAGTCCAAAATCAGTTCAATTAAGTCCCACAGTCAATCGTTTCACTGTTAAAAGCGATGCAACCTAGTAATATCAGAAAAATATCGCTAAATACATGTTGGTACGAATATGTGACGCAACCGTTGTAACTCAAACGGACTGATACCGTTAGAAAGTCAATGAAATGTAGTTTTTGAAACTGTCTCTATTTCTTCAGCGCGCGCTAACGGCTAGGATTGGTCCCACAGTAAAAAATGACTTATTTATCTAAATTTTTAAATAAAGCGCTACCACAGCGCCCAGTGTAATTGCTGAGTTCCAGCAATCATGTCAAATTAAGAAGAATGTTATTTCTTGGAGTCCAATTGTCTCATTTATCACATTTATAAGGTCAAAGTCCAAAATCAGTTCAATTAAGTCCCACAGTCAATCGTTTCACTGTTAAAAGCGATGCAACCTAGTAATATCAGAAAAATATCGCTAAATACATGTTGGTACGAATATGTGACGCAACCGTTGTAACTCAAACGGACTGATACCGTTAGAAAGTCAATGAAATGTAGTTTTTGAAACTGTCTCTATTTCTTCAGCGCGCGCTAACGGCTAGGATTGGTCCCACAGTAAAAAATGACTTATTTATCTAAATTTTTAAATAAAGCGCTACCACAGCGCCCAGTGTAATTGCTGAGTTCCAGCAATCATGTCAAATTAAGAAGAATGTTATTTCTTGGAGTCCAATTGTCTCATTTATCACATTTATAAGGTCAAAGTCCAAAATCAGTTCAATTAAGTCCCACAGTCAATCGTTTCACTGTTAAAAGCGATGCAACCTAGTAATATCAGAAAAATATCGCTAAATACATGTTGGTACGAATATGTGACGCAACCGTTGTAACTCAAACGGACTGATACCGTTAGAAAGTCAATGAAATGTAGTTTTTGAAACTGTCTCTATTTCTTCAGCGCGCGCTAACGGCTAGGATTGGTCCCACAGTAAAAAATGACTTATTTATCTAAATTTTTAAATAAAGCGCTACCACAGCGCCCAGTGTAATGCTGAGTTCCAGCAATCATGTCAAATTAAGAAGAATGTTATTTCTTGGAGTCCAATTGTCTCATTTATCACATTTATAAGGTCAAAGTCCAAAATCAGTTCAATTAAGTCCCACAGTCAATCGTTTCACTGTTAAAAGCGATGCAACCTAGTAATATCAGAAAAATATCGCTAAATACATGTTGGTACGAATATGTGACGCAACCGTTGTAACTCAAACGGACTGATACCGTTAGAAAGTCAATGAAATGTAGTTTTTGAAACTGTCTCTATTTCTTCAGCGCGCGCTAACGGCTAGGATTGGTCCCACAGTAAAAAATGACTTATTTATCTAAATTTTTAAATAAAGCGCTACCACAGCGCCCAGTGTAATTGCTGAGTTCCAGCAATCATGTCAAATTAAGAAGAATGTTATTTCTTGGAGTCCAATTGTCTCATTTATCACATTTATAAGGTCAAAGTCCAAAATCAGTTCAATTAAGTCCCACAGTCAATCGTTTCACTGTTAAAAGCGATGCAACCTAGTAATATCAGAAAAATATCGCTAAATACATGTTGGTACGAATATGTGACGCAACCGTTGTAACTCAAACGGACTGATACCGTTAGAAAGTCAATGAAATGTAGTTTTTGAAACTGTCTCTATTTCTTCAGCGCGCGCTAACGGCTAGGATTGGTCCCACAGTAAAAAATGACTTATTTATCTAAATTTTTAAATAAAGCGCTACCACAGCGCCCAGTGTAATTGCTGAGTTCCAGCAATCATGTCAAATTAAGAAGAATGTTATTTCTTGGAGTCCAATTGTCTCATTTATCACATTTATAAGGTCAAAGTCCAAAATCAGTTCAATTAAGTCCCACAGTCAATCGTTTCACTGTTAAAAGCGATGCAACCTAGTAATATCAGAAAAATATCGCTAAATACATGTTGGTACGAATATGTGACGCAACCGTTGTAACTCAAACGGACTGATACCGTTAGAAAGTCAATGAAATGTAGTTTTTGAAACTGTCTCTATTTCTTCAGCGCGCGCTAACGGCTAGGATTGGTCCCACAGTAAAAAATGACTTATTTATCTAAATTTTTAAATAAAGCGCTACCACAGCGCCCAGTGTAATGCTGAGTTCCAGCAATCATGTCAAATTAAGAAGAATGTTATTTCTTGGAGTCCAATTGTCTCATTTATCACATTTATAAGGTCAAAGTCCAAAATCAGTTCAATTAAGTCCCACAGTCAATCGTTTCACTGTTAAAAGCGATGCAACCTAGTAATATCAGAAAAATATCGCTAAATACATGTTGGTACGAATATGTGACGCAACCGTTGTAACTCAAACGGACTGATACCGTTAGAAAGTCAATGAAATGTAGTTTTTGAAACTGTCTCTATTTCTTCAGCGCGCGCTAACGGCTAGGATTGGTCCCACAGTAAAAAATGACTTATTTATCTAAATTTTTAAATAAAGCGCTACCACAGCGCCCAGTGTAATTGCTGAGTTCCAGCAATCATGTCAAATTAAGAAGAATGTTATTTCTTGGAGTCCAATTGTCTCATTTATCACATTTATAAGGTCAAAGTCCAAAATCAGTTCAATTAAGTCCCACAGTCAATCGTTTCACTGTTAAAAGCGATGCAACCTAGTAATATCAGAAAAATATCGCTAAATACATGTTGGTACGAATATGTGACGCAACCGTTGTAACTCAAACGGACTGATACCGTTAGAAAGTCAATGAAATGTAGTTTTTGAAACTGTCTCTATTTCTTCAGCGCGCGCTAACGGCTAGGATTGGTCCCACAGTAAAAAATGACTTATTTATCTAAATTTTTAAATAAAGCGCTACCACAGCGCCCAGTGTAATTGCTGAGTTCCAGCAATCATGTCAAATTAAGAAGAATGTTATTTCTTGGAGTCCAATTGTCTCATTTATCACATTTATAAGGTCAAAGTCCAAAATCAGTTCAATTAAGTCCCACAGTCAATCGTTTCACTGTTAAAAGCGATGCAACCTAGTAATATCAGAAAAATATCGCTAAATACATGTTGGTACGAATATGTGACGCAACCGTTGTAACTCAAACGGACTGATACCGTTAGAAAGTCAATGAAATGTAGTTTTTGAAACTGTCTCTATTTCTTCAGCGCGCGCTAACGGCTAGGATTGGTCCCACAGTAAAAAATGACTTATTTATCTAAATTTTTAAATAAAGCGCTACCACAGCGCCCAGTGTAATTGCTGAGTTCCAGCAATCATGTCAAATTAAGAAGAATGTTATTTCTTGGAGTCCAATTGTCTCATTTATCACATTTATAAGGTCAAAGTCCAAAATCAGTTCAATTAAGTCCCACAGTCAATCGTTTCACTGTTAAAAGCGATGCAACCTAGTAATATCAGAAAAATATCGCTAAATACATGTTGGTACGAATATGTGACGCAACCGTTGTAACTCAAACGGACTGATACCGTTAGAAAGTCAATGAAATGTAGTTTTTGAAACTGTCTCTATTTCTTCAGCGCGCGCTAACGGCTAGGATTGGTCCCACAGTAAAAAATGACTTATTTATCTAAATTTTTAAATAAAGCGCTACCACAGCGCCCAGTGTAATTGCTGAGTTCCAGCAATCATGTCAAATTAAGAAGAATGTTATTTCTTGGAGTCCAATTGTCTCATTTATCACATTTATAAGGTCAAAGTCCAAAATCAGTTCAATTAAGTCCCACAGTCAATCGTTTCACTGTTAAAAGCGATGCAACCTAGTAATATCAGAAAAATATCGCTAAATACATGTTGGTACGAATATGTGACGCAACCGTTGTAACTCAAACGGACTGATACCGTTAGAAAGTCAATGAAATGTAGTTTTTGAAACTGTCTCTATTTCTTCAGCGCGCGCTAACGGCTAGGATTGGTCCCACAGTAAAAAATGACTTATTTATCTAAATTTTTAAATAAAGCGCTACCACAGCGCCCAGTGTAATTGCTGAGTTCCAGCAATCATGTCAAATTAAGAAGAATGTTATTTCTTGGAGTCCAATTGTCTCATTTATCACATTTATAAGGTCAAAGTCCAAAATCAGTTCAATTAAGTCCCACAGTCAATCGTTTCACTGTTAAAAGCGATGCAACCTAGTAATATCAGAAAAATATCGCTAAATACATGTTGGTACGAATATGTGACGCAACCGTTGTAACTCAAACGGACTGATACCGTTAGAAAGTCAATGAAATGTAGTTTTTGAAACTGTCTCTATTTCTTCAGCGCGCGCTAACGGCTAGGATTGGTCCCACAGTAAAAAATGACTTATTTATCTAAATTTTTAAATAAAGCGCTACCACAGCGCCCAGTGTAATTGCTGAGTTCCAGCAATCATGTCAAATTAAGAAGAATGTTATTTCTTGGAGTCCAATTGTCTCATTTATCACATTTATAAGGTCAAAGTCCAAAATCAGTTCAATTAAGTCCCACAGTCAATCGTTTCACTGTTAAAAGCGATGCAACCTAGTAATATCAGAAAAATATCGCTAAATACATGTTGGTACGAATATGTGACGCAACCGTTGTAACTCAAACGGACTGATACCGTTAGAAAGTCAATGAAATGTAGTTTTTGAAACTGTCTCTATTTCTTCAGCGCGCGCTAACGGCTAGGATTGGTCCCACAGTAAAAAATGACTTATTTATCTAAATTTTTAAATAAAGCGCTACCACAGCGCCCAGTGTAATTGCTGAGTTCCAGCAATCATGTCAAATTAAGAAGAATGTTATTTCTTGGAGTCCAATTGTCTCATTTATCACATTTATAAGGTCAAAGTCCAAAATCAGTTCAATTAAGTCCCACAGTCAATCGTTTCACTGTTAAAAGCGATGCAACCTAGTAATATCAGAAAAATATCGCTAAATACATGTTGGTACGAATATGTGACGCAACCGTTGTAACTCAAACGGACTGATACCGTTAGAAAGTCAATGAAATGTAGTTTTTGAAACTGTCTCTATTTCTTCAGCGCGCGCTAACGGCTAGGATTGGTCCCACAGTAAAAAATGACTTATTTATCTAAATTTTTAAATAAAGCGCTACACAGCAGCGCCAGTGTAATTGCTGAGTTCCAGCAATCATGTCAAATTAAGAAGAATGTTATTTCTTGGAGTCCAATTGTCTCATTTATCACATTTATAAGGTCAAAGTCCAAAATCAGTTCAATTAAGTCCCACAGTCAATCGTTTCACTGTTAAAAGCGATGCAACCTAGTAATATCAGAAAAATATCGCTAAATACATGTTGGTACGAATATGTGACGCAACCGTTGTAACTCAAACGGACTGATACCGTTAGAAAGTCAATGAAATGTAGTTTTTGAAACTGTCTCTATTTCTTCAGCGCGCGCTAACGGCTAGGATTGGTCCCACAGTAAAAAATGACTTATTTATCTAAATTTTTAAATAAAGCGCTACCACAGCGCCCAGTGTAATTGCTGAGTTCCAGCAATCATGTCAAATTAAGAAGAATGTTATTTCTTGGAGTCCAATTGTCTCATTTATCACATTTATAAGGTCAAAGTCCAAAATCAGTTCAATTAAGTCCCACAGTCAATCGTTTCACTGTTAAAAGCGATGCAACCTAGTAATATCAGAAAAATATCGCTAAATACATGTTGGTACGAATATGTGACGCAACCGTTGTAACTCAAACGGACTGATACCGTTAGAAAGTCAATGAAATGTAGTTTTTGAAACTGTCTCTATTTCTTCAGCGCGCGCTAACGGCTAGGATTGGTCCCACAGTAAAAAATGACTTATTTATCTAAATTTTTAAATAAAGCGCTACCACAGCGCCCAGTGTAATTGCTGAGTTCCAGCAATCATGTCAAATTAAGAAGAATGTTATTTCTTGGAGTCCAATTGTCTCATTTATCACATTTATAAGGTCAAAGTCCAAAATCAGTTCAATTAAGTCCCACAGTCAATCGTTTCACTGTTAAAAGCGATGCAACCTAGTAATATCAGAAAAATATCGCTAAATACATGTTGGTACGAATATGTGACGCAACCGTTGTAACTCAAACGGACTGATACCGTTAGAAAGTCAATGAAATGTAGTTTTTGAAACTGTCTCTATTTCTTCAGCGCGCGCTAACGGCTAGGATTGGTCCCACAGTAAAAAATGACTTATTTATCTAAATTTTTAAATAAAGCGCTACCACAGCGCCCAGTGTAATGCTGAGTTCCAGCAATCATGTCAAATTAAGAAGAATGTTATTTCTTGGAGTCCAATTGTCTCATTTATCACATTTATAAGGTCAAAGTCCAAAATCAGTTCAATTAAGTCCCACAGTCAATCGTTTCACTGTTAAAAGCGATGCAACCTAGTAATATCAGAAAAATATCGCTAAATACATGTTGGTACGAATATGTGACGCAACCGTTGTAACTCAAACGGACTGATACCGTTAGAAAGTCAATGAAATGTAGTTTTTGAAACTGTCTCTATTTCTTCAGCGCGCGCTAACGGCTAGGATTGGTCCCACAGTAAAAAATGACTTATTTATCTAAATTTTTAAATAAAGCGCTACCACAGCGCCCAGTGTAATTGCTGAGTTCCAGCAATCATGTCAAATTAAGAAGAATGTTATTTCTTGGAGTCCAATTGTCTCATTTATCACATTTATAAGGTCAAAGTCCAAAATCAGTTCAATTAAGTCCCACAGTCAATCGTTTCACTGTTAAAAGCGATGCAACCTAGTAATATCAGAAAAATATCGCTAAATACATGTTGGTACGAATATGTGACGCAACCGTTGTAACTCAAACGGACTGATACCGTTAGAAAGTCAATGAAATGTAGTTTTTGAAACTGTCTCTATTTCTTCAGCGCGCGCTAACGGCTAGGATTGGTCCCACAGTAAAAAATGACTTATTTATCTAAATTTTTAAATAAAGCGCTACCACAGCGCCCAGTGTAATTGCTGAGTTCCAGCAATCATGTCAAATTAAGAAGAATGTTATTTCTTGGAGTCCAATTGTCTCATTTATCACATTTATAAGGTCAAAGTCCAAAATCAGTTCAATTAAGTCCCACAGTCAATCGTTTCACTGTTAAAAGCGATGCAACCTAGTAATATCAGAAAAATATCGCTAAATACATGTTGGTACGAATATGTGACGCAACCGTTGTAACTCAAACGGACTGATACCGTTAGAAAGTCAATGAAATGTAGTTTTTGAAACTGTCTCTATTTCTTCAGCGCGCGCTAACGGCTAGGATTGGTCCCACAGTAAAAATGACTTATTTATCTAAATTTTTAAATAAAGCGCTACCACAGCGCCCAGTGTAATTGCTGAGTTCCAGCAATCATGTCAAATTAAGAAGAATGTTATTTCTTGGAGTCCAATTGTCTCATTTATCACATTTATAAGGTCAAAGTCCAAAATCAGTTCAATTAAGTCCCACAGTCAATCGTTTCACTGTTAAAAGCGATGCAACCTAGTAATATCAGAAAAATATCGCTAAATACATGTTGGTACGAATATGTGACGCAACCGTTGTAACTCAAACGGACTGATACCGTTAGAAAGTCAATGAAATGTAGTTTTTGAAACTGTCTCTATTTCTTCAGCGCGCGCTAACGGCTAGGATTGGTCCCACAGTAAAAAATGACTTATTTATCTAAATTTTTAAATAAAGCGCTACCACAGCGCCCAGTGTAATTGCTGAGTTCCAGCAATCATGTCAAATTAAGAAGAATGTTATTTCTTGGAGTCCAATTGTCTCATTTATCACATTTATAAGGTCAAAGTCCAAAATCAGTTCAATTAAGTCCCACAGTCAATCGTTTCACTGTTAAAAGCGATGCAACCTAGTAATATCAGAAAAATATCGCTAAATACATGTTGGTACGAATATGTGACGCAACCGTTGTAACTCAAACGGACTGATACCGTTAGAAAGTCAATGAAATGTAGTTTTTGAAACTGTCTCTATTTCTTCAGCGCGCGCTAACGGCTAGGATTGGTCCCACAGTAAAAAATGACTTATTTATCTAAATTTTTAAATAAAGCGCTACCACAGCGCCCAGTGTAATTGCTGAGTTCCAGCAATCATGTCAAATTAAGAAGAATGTTATTTCTTGGAGTCCAATTGTCTCATTTATCACATTTATAAGGTCAAAGTCCAAAATCAGTTCAATTAAGTCCCACAGTCAATCGTTTCACTGTTAAAAGCGATGCAACCTAGTAATATCAGAAAAATATCGCTAAATACATGTTGGTACGAATATGTGACGCAACCGTTGTAACTCAAACGGACTGATACCGTTAGAAAGTCAATGAAATGTAGTTTTTGAAACTGTCTCTATTTCTTCAGCGCGCGCTAACGGCTAGGATTGGTCCCACAGTAAAAAATGACTTATTTATCTAAATTTTTAAATAAAGCGCTACCACAGCGCCCAGTGTAATTGCTGAGTTCCAGCAATCATGTCAAATTAAGAAGAATGTTATTTCTTGGAGTCCAATTGTCTCATTTATCACATTTATAAGGTCAAAGTCCAAAATCAGTTCAATTAAGTCCCACAGTCAATCGTTTCACTGTTAAAAGCGATGCAACCTAGTAATATCAGAAAAATATCGCTAAATACATGTTGGTACGAATATGTGACGCAACCGTTGTAACTCAAACGGACTGATACCGTTAGAAAGTCAATGAAATGTAGTTTTTGAAACTGTCTCTATTTCTTCAGCGCGCGCTAACGGCTAGGATTGGTCCCACAGTAAAAAATGACTTATTTATCTAAATTTTTAAATAAAGCGCTACCACAGCGCCCAGTGTAATTGCTGAGTTCCAGCAATCATGTCAAATTAAGAAGAATGTTATTTCTTGGAGTCCAATTGTCTCATTTATCACATTTATAAGGTCAAAGTCCAAAATCAGTTCAATTAAGTCCCACAGTCAATCGTTTCACTGTTAAAAGCGATGCAACCTAGTAATATCAGAAAAATATCGCTAAATACATGTTGGTACGAATATGTGACGCAACCGTTGTAACTCAAACGGACTGATACCGTTAGAAAGTCAATGAAATGTAGTTTTTGAAACTGTCTCTATTTCTTCAGCGCGCGCTAACGGCTAGGATTGGTCCCACAGTAAAAAATGACTTATTTATCTAAATTTTTAAATAAAGCGCTACCACAGCGCCCAGTGTAATTGCTGAGTTCCAGCAATCATGTCAAATTAAGAAGAATGTTATTTCTTGGAGTCCAATTGTCTCATTTATCACATTTATAAGGTCAAAGTCCAAAATCAGTTCAATTAAGTCCCACAGTCAATCGTTTCACTGTTAAAAGCGATGCAACCTAGTAATATCAGAAAAATATCGCTAAATACATGTTGGTACGAATATGTGACGCAACCGTTGTAACTCAAACGGACTGATACCGTTAGAAAGTCAATGAAATGTAGTTTTTGAAACTGTCTCTATTTCTTCAGCGCGCGCTAACGGCTAGGATTGGTCCCACAGTAAAAAATGACTTATTTATCTAAATTTTTAAATAAAGCGCTACCACAGCGCCCAGTGTAATTGCTGAGTTCCAGCAATCATGTCAAATTAAGAAGAATGTTATTTCTTGGAGTCCAATTGTCTCATTTATCACATTTATAAGGTCAAAGTCCAAAATCAGTTCAATTAAGTCCACAGTCAATCGTTTCACTGTTAAAAGCGATGCAACCTAGTAATATCAGAAAAATATCGCTAAATACATGTTGGTACGAATATGTGACGCAACCGTTGTAACTCAAACGGACTGATACCGTTAGAAAGTCAATGAAATGTAGTTTTTGAAACTGTCTCTATTTCTTCAGCGCGCGCTAACGGCTAGGATTGGTCCACAGTAAAAAATGACTTATTTATCTAAATTTTTAAATAAAGCGCTACCACAGCGC